>ML782151.1:601006-614310 GCA_009831015.1 Picea engelmannii | reverse complement strand
AGGACGAAGATCCATCATTGGATTTAATGGGGAATGGATCTCCACCATAGATACAATAGCATTGGGAGTTTCGGGGCATCGGGGAATTCTAGATGGTATGTATGAGGTGGATGCTACGTGGCCCTTGACTAATAACGTCCGAAGAGCTTTGGGAGGTAATAACTTTCAAACCAAAACTCATATTTTAGTGTGGTGGCAATCACTAGAAAGATCGTTGTGAGCAGTAGCCATTGGAGATCCCAGAATTAGGATTTGAGGTAGTTAGGAAAAACAAAATTATGATGTCATGCCCCTTAAAGTAGTATTTAGGGGTCAGGTGTCTTACAGATTGGTATCAGAGCATGGAACAACACTTGGCCTGCTTGGGCTCATGCACAAGTCACATAAAAATATTATTATAAATTTTTTAAGGGAGAGGGATACTACCATAGCCTATCTAGCAGAGTATGATTCAGACACGAGCCTAGATAGGCTAGAGAATAGTTGAAAGGCTAGGCTAACATGAGCCTGTGAAGAGTATCATTGTCACATGGAAGTTATCTCCACAAGTTCATTGAAGGATGTAGATTAAAATTTAGTTGGGATTTTACCCAACGAGATTGAATCATGCTAGTTTGTGGCAAACAAAGCTTATCATTTCTTTGGGAAATGATAGTTGATACTACAGGAGTGGGATTATGTTGATGGGAACTAATAGAAAGAATTGGATGTGAATGGATTGAAAGGATCCGTAGTAGTAATAATTAATTCTTTAATGAAGGATTAAACCTTGTATATGTGTATAATCCCTCACCATCAGAGGAATGAGTTTGGTGACCATTCTCTGAAAAGGGAGAGCATGCACAACTCTCGAATTTCAAAGGGAATTGAGAAACAAATTTTGTTGCTGGGTATAGGAATTGTTGGGCAAGGTTTTTCTAATCAAGCTGTAGAAATATAGAGTGAATGAGTAAGGGAACAAGCATTATGAAAGAGTAAGGGAACAAGCATTATGCCTTTGAAGAGCACATGAGAATGAGTGTGAACAATCATGAGTTAAATGATTTTAATGAAAATATGTATGTGAGATGAAAAATACACCTAGGGTAGCTACACACAGGCTTATGACTATGCATATAGTTAAGTACATCATGGATGTAAGTAACAAAACCAAAATATGTGTGGATACATAATTTGGATGCATGACAAAGATGCATGTTTATATTCCTTATGGAATATTTGGTAAATAATTGAAGTTAACTCAAGGTTGAGACCAACAGAAATAGTGATGGATATGCAATAAGGAAGTTGCATGCTGGAGGGGTCTCTTATGGAGGAACTATGTGAGGACTATTTTAGGAGGACAGAGTCACAACTTTAATGACTGTTGAGAATTAAGCAGTGAGCTACAAACTTATACATGTATATAAGAATCCTAGATTAAATTTTGAAAACAAATGTTTTATGTTCCCAAATCAAGGTTGTAACTCTCCTTTAGATAGACTGCAAGTGCAATATTGTAGAAATCCATTTAATCGGCTACAGATTGAGATCGTGAAGATCGAGGAAGAAAACCCTGATCGAATCAGGTTAATCAAGAACCTGATAGAGGAGGTGAATGCGAGACGTTTATCGAAGGGAAAACCGATCTCAGTCGTCAGATCAACTTAAATATCCACTAGAGTTAATGGATCAAACACCAACCGTTCGATTAGATAGATGGTCAGGAATCATTGCATAGCGAGAAGGAGAAATTGACAGACATACTATTTCACGGTCTGTAATCAACCAACACTATTGATCTTGTCGGGATGGATTTTCAATGACCACGATTAAAAAAGAGTTGGGCGAGCACTTTTCAGATTGTTGATATTGAACTCTCTGATAAAGAGTGAGCACATTCGGGTTCAGCAATCACTGTGAACCATCGATCTGTGAACGATTGGTGGGTGAACCTGGATGGCATGACACGCCATCACCCTCTTCAAATGTTATTAGTTGAGGGCCGCATAGCATGCACCTCATACATACCATCCAGAATTCCTCGATGCCTCGGAACTCCCAATGCTATTGTATCTATGATGGAGATCCATTCCCCATTAAATCTGACGGTGGATCTTCCTCTTGGTTAAGGCATGCGCCTAAGGATAATTCAACATTCGACGCTGAGCATCCCTTTATTGTCTATGCATGAGACCTTACGAAGTCCCTAAATCTCTCCACACGGGATCGACCTTTCGACGATCGACGCTCAACATTCTACGTTGAATGTTGGTGTTCGACATTCAACATGCTACATTGAACATCGTCGTTGATGCGTTGCAAGGGCCAGGGTAAGACATGTCCTCATCAGTGGGTGAAACATGTCACTTACTAATAGGCATAAGGGTTATGCAAAACATCCATATCCTGGTGACACGTGGCACCTTAGTTGTGTGTCCACTTCACCCTTTATGACGTCAGTGAGCCATGCCAACCCTAGAAAAACAACCTTCTAACGTCCTTCAGATCTCACGGTCTAGATCTGTCCATGTAGATCCATAGATATATGATTCTTGTTACTTCACAAATCTGGGCTTCGAAGCTTATCAACTCACCACATCTCGAGTCCCCTGGAGTGCCAAGTCTCCGGACTAAAGGATCTAATGCCACACGTCCCCTGTATATTGACGACTAGGATTTAGTCCGCTGGTTGTGACTTCGAGAGTCTTCACATTTTGAAGACTCTCGTCCAAATTCCTGCGGAGTGTCAAACCTTCGGACCTCATAATCTCTTGCCACCTGTCCTCCACCCATGGCAACGTCGTCACTCAACACGTGGATCCCCGTGTGTTCTCGACATGACACAAGCATTCCCTCGATCGAACGATTGAGAGGGGTCGCGAAGAATCAATAGATCCACAGTCCACATTACTTTGCTAATCCATCCTTCAGGAATTTTGACGTTACAACACTCTGGATCACCCGAAGTGGTCAACATCGGGTTGACTATATCGTAGATCTGACGGTTGGAATAGTTCACAGGCATCCTCAGATCTACGGCCCAGATTAACTTCAAGCTCCGAGACTTCGGAGGATCCGTCTCCCTTACGACAATACCAAAATTCTCTGAACTCAAGAAGACTGAAGGAGTAGAGGAGTTAACACCTGCACTCCTTCGCCAAATCCAACGGTCATGACAGACCTTGGATCCTCTCAAACGGATCTCGTTCGCTCGTCTTCCAAATGAAAGGATCTTCCCTTTCGAGACTTAAATCTCATTATCCATCTTGAGCTTCGTTAGTTCTGAAAGACTTAGGTGTTGGCGCGTGCTTTGCGCTCTTTCTCTTGTGCTTAACAGACTCCTTCTCCTAGGAGACTCAAAATAGCTGGGATTGTTGACATGCATACGAGAAACCATGCCTAAGGTTGTCAAACTCATAGTTCATTTGCTTAAACTTGAGCCTCTACAGGGCTCGATCATTTACATGTACAAACCATATAGTTCCTTGCTTGCTTAAATACACAATCAGGCAAAGATAAAGGGACATAGTCTAATCATGAAGCAAACATGCACATACTTGAAACATTCATAAGATATCCAACTTTAATTTACAGTTACAGTTCAATTGCATAGGATATGAGAATACTTATCTATTACAGGTTGTAGCCAACTAACTAATTGTGGGTGTGTGCCTTTCTACCCAACCATAGGCTTAGGGGCTCAGAGGCATTCACTCTTAGCACTCTGGCCACCCTCGTGCCAAGCCATGATATCATCAGGAAAATTTATACTGTTTCTTAGAGATCCTCTCTTTTTCAGAGCAACCTACGAGGTTTATCAGATGCTTCCTCTGCATCAAACTCATGACCTTTCTCTTTCCTTCTGCATATCAGAGTTACGTGTTCCCTTATGTGCATGCGCTCTTGTCTAGTGTCTCTCCTTCTCTCTATAGAGCCTCACACATGAACCTCTCCTCAACGTGTCTTCTCCTTGTATGGCCTCGCCTGTATCCTCCTCGGAAGGTTATGGACCTGTCTTATTCCTTATGTCAGAAGGAAACTTGGCTCAACCTGGGTCTGTAGGACTCTGTGGTACTTCGGGTTGACAAACCCCCTGTATCCTCGGCCAGACCATGCTTCCATTCATGGGGGTGGTTGATTATTCAAACACCGGTCCTTTCTTCATTAATTGATTCCTCTTCTTGGGATCCGGAGGGGGTTTATTATTCCCAACAAGGGAAATTCGGGGTCATTTGACATAATGAACCATCTATTATAGTTTTCCCATTCTTTCCTCTAGTGATATCATGGATAGTAATTCAAGGCTTCACCCCACATTCAGTCGTTGGCAATCTAAAAAATAATACATTTACATTGTACACATCCCATAACATGGTAATCATAATTAATGATTAATTACAAACTGGTGAAAACAAGGGTGTTACAATCCTTTCCCCCTTAAAGAAACACCATCCTCTATGTTCTTTCTCAGTAACACATGTCATGTCTTTGTCCTTCAACTATTTCAAAATCTTGATTCTCTTTCTTGATTATTCTAAAAAAGATGCCTAGAATGCATACATACTTGAAAAAATTTAATTACCCTACTTGGTTTGATCGAGGGGTCCATCTCTTCATTTTCCATGTCTTTTGTTGGGATGTTCAGGTCTAGAAGAGGATTGTCCACTGAAGGGGAGGAGCCACTAGCTGAAGGATCTGTCTTTATTTCCATGGGAATCGATGTAGTATGAACCTGTAGACTTTCCACTTGTGACCAAATTGCATCAACTTCATCACGTTGTTTCCTCGTGGTTGTTCTATTTTGTAAGAGAATGTCCAATATGTATGTGATCTGCGTAGATAAACCTTGGAATGCAAGTTGAAGTTTCTGGAGGGAATGCCAAACGTCATTAGTGTTTCCAACCTATTCTTGGGACTTATCTTTTCCATGAGGCATTTAAACCAGAGAGAGCCAATTATAATATGGGAGTTTGTGAGAAAGACAAGGGGAGATTATTGGGATGCCCCCTGATTGGTCCTAAGTCAAAAGGATAGTCTCTGGAAAGAAAGCCCAGACCCACCTACTAAGATATCCTAATTGCTTAACATTCACTTTCTCTCAAATACTGAGATTCTACAGATGATGAGTGTCTAGAGCTCCAAATAGGGTGACGGAGAGAATGGAGCCATGGGTCGAAAAGCCAAATGGAAGAATAAACCAAGGACCCAAATGAACAAGGTATGATAGAAAAAAGTCTCTAGAACTGAACCCACCTTCAGGCACCATAGGGTCGCCAATCCTAATTCTTCTTCCTAAGTGATGGACGTTATTAATCCAAGCAAGCAAGGTTGACAAACCCAAAATCTTCATTGTCATACACCAGTTTTCGTGCCTTTCTTATAAAATCTCATCAAGGGGACAAGATCTTCCAACACACACTTGTATATACCTATTTTTTGTTCCTTCCTTAGAATATTGTGTAAAGAGTAAATAGGCAAGGTGAGCTTTTTGACCCGACAACTTCTTGAGCAAGTGAAAATTGATGCACCAATCCTTCAAAATCTCGGCATAAGGGTTGCATAAAGAAGGAAATATCTCACACACAAACTGAATTCCATAAACCTTCATAATTTTAATTAAGTGGCATAGCTGTCTGGACAATCCATCAGGCCCTGATTCCATCACTTCTACCACTTCTCTCACACATTGCTTCTTCACCGACATAACAAATTCAGTGAACTTAGAGTACAATATCTCATCTTGGTAGTGAGATGAGGGTACTTGAGGTTTAATATGTTGATCCTTGTGTGCTTCTTATGTGCGAGAGCAGAGTGCGTTGTTGTCCTGACGTCTTTCACCCTATCCAGGTGTGTCTCCCAAATAGACTGCATGAAATCCTATGTGATGTGCATTTACTGTGGAATTTGGAGGTGGGATAATCTCCCATTGATCTGAATATCCCCTTTGGATGCCAATGTGGCTAGGTTGTCTTGTGCATCAACCAATCCATTATTCTCCCTTAATATGTGTCGAATTGTGATGTGTGGAATATCCTTCAGAATGTGCATGATTTTTTTGACAATGTTACTTAGTTGAACATCCCTCCGTGTGGTTTCTTTTACCAAACTTCGGATTGTGTTCAGAGAGTCACCCAAAATGACAAGGTTTTGGGTTTGTCTCTCCTTGGCAAACCAAACACCTTGGAGAAGGGCATATTCTTCAACTTGGTTATTGGGGGCAATACCTAGACTCCATGCATAGTTGATCTCATTATTTCCCCTGGGGTCAAGGATGACCCCTCCCACACCTGCCACCCCGTTTAAAGTTAGCTTTTGGTCACGATTACAGACATAACTTATATAACAATAAAAAATGCAAAATAAACTAATAAATTGAGTGTGTAGGTTTTCATAGTTAGTCATAATGTTGCTTGAGCTTTAGTCAATATTTTAGACACAGTTTAACTCCAGAAAACTCAAGCAACAATATGGTAAACTACGAATCTGGAGATTCGAGAAGTTTCAAATGCACCAAAATAAGATATGTTCGGATGTCGAATCATCATAAAAAATCTAAAATAAATAAAATTAAAATAATAAAAACAAAAAACCAAACAAAATAAATGATACACGCATGTATCCACATATATATGGAATCTGAGACATTCGAGAAGCATCCGAATCTAGATATGTCTTGGACATCCAAGAAGCATATGGATTTGGATATATCTATGATCCAGAATTGGATCCAAGAGGCTTCCCACGTCTAGAAAAGGCTCAAAAATGAAAGTTCTCGGAATCAGATGAAACCAATTCCATTGTGATTGTCTGATCGCGTTGATTCCATCCATATATTTACTTTCTCAAACAGACACCGTATGTGAGAGTTATCGCACTCTGACCATTTTGCCAAACAAGCAAAAAGTCAACAGTCCAAAAAAGTTAATGCTAGCGTCAGCATGACATGGCAGAGGCACAATGGGCTCCCTACAGTTGACATGGACAAGCTAGAATGTGACACGTGTCACCACTAGAAGGGTGACACGTGGCATGATCGTACAAGTGCCACATGGCCCTACCATACAGTGACACGTGGTAGGTACGGACGCTGACCAGGTAGACAAGTGGCAGGGTACAATGATGACTGGGAAGACAAGTGGTAGGTATGGCCCTGATAGGTGGACCAATCAGCACTGGACATGTGGCTTGGAAGTGGACGTATGGAGTGGTGCCACGTGGCCCAAACATGGGTTGCCACGTGGCACCCAGGCATTGGTTCGGGGGTTCTTTGGAAAACAAAATGTGAGTTATAAGTCTCGAACCCTGGACCTCTCCCCCGAGTAACATGTTGGCGGGGTCGGGCTAGCTAGCCCACCCGACCATGGACCTTGTTAACTATGGCATAAAACTTCCTTTTGAAGTGGACTACAGGACTATTTCGGCTGAAACAGGGCTAGGGTATTGATCTTTTAAATGACTGTGGTTGAGTTATTATGCATGTTTTACTTAACCAATTAAGAAGATTAATGAAAGAGGAAGAAGATATGAGAATATGTCACAACCATAAACACTTATACAAAACTGAAATGAAGCAATAAGAACAACAAACCATAACAAGAGAAGTGATAATGGAGTTCGACAATCTCGCCTACATCTCTGGGTCTTTGTCTTAGTGGGTGAGGCTTCTTTATTTATGTCTCAATAAGTACATCGTAGTAGTGCCATAAGGCTACAAGACTGATATGGTCTTGTTCTCCCATATCTCTATAATCCAACAGAAGAAATGACACTCAAAACAGATGACCATAGCTCCCAGAAATGGCTCACAAATGTCCCCTCCTCAACAACTTCCCTGCATAAAAATGGCTTTGGCTTGGTTTTGCCTCAGCATAACTCTACTCTGAATGTCCTCCATGGCCTCAAGAAGGCCTAGTTTATATATATCTAGAGTTGGTTATCATTCCCCAACTTCCTCTCAAAATCTGGCCTCAAAAAAAGCCCAATATCCCCCAAAAATGGGTCAAATCCTCCATTAACAAGCATAAAATCAATAAAAATCCATAAACCAAAGTCAAAAACCCACTTTATGTTAATTATGGGTGCATCCCCCTACTGTGTTGGCCCTTGGGCATGTGGTAACCTGCCATGTGGCCAGGTGCTTAACTGTATGCGTTGCCCCCCCAAAACTCGACTCTTGGTCGCATGCGATCGGGCCATGTGCCCACGGTTTTATCCCCCTTTGTGCACGGTTTGGTGTAGCCCCTAAGATCCCGGTGCTTGACGGCATGGTGGTGACCATGTGGCCAGACCCTACGCTCTCCAAAACGGTGTATTCTAGGTTCATCCCCTGGTCGATGAGCTAGCTCGACCGACCGGGCTAAACCTTTATTCATTGCACTAACGATTAAAGAATCTGGATCCTATGGAAAATCCCCAGAACCGTGGGTTGATCCTAAACTTCAAATTTTGTGCACACATAATACATGGTTATATCAGCATGGACGCATGAAATAGGTTTCGCCGAGGGATGGGGGCTAGACCCCAGCCCTATTTTCGTCGAAATAGCTCTGTAGTCCACTTCAAAAGGAAGTTTTATGCTATATTTAACAAGGTTCATGGTCGGGCGGGCTGGCTAGCCCGACCCCGTCAACACATTGCATGGGATAGAGGTCCAGAGTTCGAGACTTATAACTCACTAAACATTTTGCAAAGAACCGTCGAACCAATGCCCGAGTGCCACGTGGAAGCCCACGTTTGGGCCACGTGGCACCACTCCATACGTCCACTTCTGATCCATGTGTCCAATGTTGATTGGTGCATCTGTCAGAGCCGTACCTGCCACTTGTCTTCCCAGTCAGTGTTGTACCCTGCCACTTGTCTGCTTGGTTAGCATCCGTACCTTCCACATGTCACCATACAGTAGGGCTACGTGGCACCTGTATGAGCGTGCCATGTGTCACCCTTCTAGTGGTGAGATGTGTCACATTCTGGCTGGTCCATGTCAACTGTATGGAGTCCACTATGCCTCTACCATGTTTCACACTGCCACGTCAGCATGATGACGTCATGCTCACATCAGCGTTGACTTTGTTTAGACTGTTGACCTGTTGACTTTTTGCCTGTTTGGAAAAATGGTCAGAGTGCGATAACTCTCACATACGACGTCCGTTTGAGAAAGTAAATATATGGCCGAAATCAATGCGATAAGCGAGTCACAATGGAATTGGTTTCATTCGATTCTAGATCAATCTAGGATATGAGACATCTGAGAAGCATCCAAGAAGCATCTTGATTTGAATATATCCGAGATTTGAGACATCCAAGAAGCATCTGGATCAAGGTATAACCAAGATCTGGGACATTCATGAAACATACGGATCCGGACCAACAGACCTTTCCAACTCAGTTGTCAAGTAATATCGCACACAACACACTTCATGTGACATGTGGCGCCCATGTTGACTAAGAAATATTCCTATTATGATAGGTGGATCTGGGAGACACATCATTTGTCGTGTCATCAAAACATGGTGATAGTAAAAAAAATCGATGGCCATAACTTTGTGTTCCGGACTCGGAATGAGATGAAATTTATATTGTCGGAAATCTCTTGACAAGTAGAGGATGATGATGACCTCAAAATTAGGAAATGGTGGAACTGAGTAAAGCAAAAATTTGGAACCTTTAACTGCACAAGGTGAACTAGTGTGTGTGTTACAATGGAGTTTGGGTAAATGGATTGATGACTGGAACACTTCATAAACATAATCGAGAAATGAATTCAAAAGAAAAGAAAATCAAAACTTTATCCTATCCAACACAGAAACAGGAAAAATTAGAAAAATGAGAAATCCAATAATAATCATCATAACAAAATAGTAACCTGTAGAACCATAAAACCTTAGGTCAAGACTTAAGGCTAAAGTAAAAATAGTAAGCAGTTTCAAGTTTTAATAGGGGGGACCCTTATTTTTGTTCAAAATGAAGGGAAAGTTGTTGTGGGTGCAACATGCCTAACTAGAGCCATGTTCCTAACAATTGAAGTCATCAATGGATGTTGTAAAGAAGAGAAAATTAAGCAACATATGGAATCAACAAGGGGGAGGTTGCACAATGCATAGTAGGTGTCAAGTAAGATGAAAGAGACTGTAGAAATGCTCTATGACACATGTCTTAAGTAGGCTAGGGCACTCTATAGAGTAGTGTTGGGTGTGAACATTTTTATGAGCATTGTGTAATGAAATGTAGTTATTTTTAATCAAACCAGGTCAATTAAAGGGGGGATTGACCTAGTGATCAAAGTTGATCTTTCTTTTTACTACTTAGAGTTGCCAGAAATTGAACACTATTATATTTTTCAACGATCCATGAATTAATCTTGTACTCTTGACTATCTTGGCTAAGTACTTTTGCCTCTTTTTGCAATGGGTTTCCTCTCAATACGCAAGTTTCCCCACTTAAAAAGTGTGTCCATGGTTTTCTTGTGTGATTTTATCCTTTCGATCTAACATTCAAGATTGGTTCAAGCAAATAATACATGGATATCATGTTCTGCATTTTCATCTAATCATTTACTTAACATTACATTATTAGATTTTAATTGATTGATTATTGTTGATTGCATTCAAATTATTTGTAGTATTGTGTACCATTCATTACTATTATTGCTCAATGTGTTAAGTATGTTATTGTTGTTTGTTTAGTTTCAATTATGACAATTTTCAAATGGCCTAGTTTTGAATATTAACCAAAAGTTAGTTAAGCTCTTTCAACCAATAATGGTTAAGTTATTAGCAATAGAGGAATAAACTTAGTTAAGTTGTACTCCCTTGGTCCAAAGATTGGTATTGTGGCGTGTTGTTAGTTTACACATTGGTGACTATCTTAGACTTAGCATAGACCACCATGCTTAATTGTTTTAACATAATTAACAAAGTAGATAGAGGAAGGTATTATTAAAACAATCGAGAGAGGAAGAGATTTCCTTTTTTGTTGGACAAGATTTAAGGGCGAACCCTCATAGCTCAAGAGACCAGGCAAAAAATTCCTCTGCAGACTTGGTTAGGGCTTTCTAAATTTTATTTATTCAGTTTAGCTAAGTAGGATTGCATTGTTTTATTTTTTTAAGTTTTTTGGTTGGCTTACACTTATCATGATATGACTGGCTGTGTGCCTAAATCCACATAGGATTGGGTACAACTAATAGCATTCCAATTGGAATCCTTTGGCTATGAGGCTACAAGTGAGGGGTATTTATTCCACCAAAGATGCTTAGTGCCCGTACTTGGCCCCTATCATTATCACAAGTACAAGTTTACAACTAACATGAGCACAAGTAGGGGTAGTAGGAAACTTGGGGGGAAATGCTTGACCTTGAAGGAAACCAAGAAGAATCCTTTACATGGGGATTAGGTGAGACCACTAATAATCATGTTGAAGTGTTGGCTTTTCTACAAGGGATGATGGTTCTAAATAAAATGGGAATAAAAAAAGCCTCGGTGATAGGGGACTCCTTGGTTATTTTTTGACATATGGTTAATCATTCATTGCCTCCAGAAATCCAATTGAGTAGAATTCTCCAAAGAGTTAAGAGGATGGCATAAAGTCTTGAATCTGTTTCATTCTTCCATGTCCTGTGTTCGCACAATACCACGACAAATGTAATGGAAAATGAGGAAAGCTCATTACAAGTAGGCATTTTGAAATTAAAAGGGGGAGTTCATAATTATTTTAATATTCCAAGACTCACAACATAAGCAATAGGCAAGGAATAATACAATCCACATCAAAGAACAAGTGGAAATTCATGGTAACAATGGTTAATGACTCATTAATGGTTTCATATATTTGTGTGCCTTCTCACATGTTGTTGCATGACCTCACTCATTTATTCCTTGTCCAGATGGGACAACTCACAACATGTACAATAATGTCTATTGTAATATGTGTTACATTCCCTCCAACTATTATTGTCACCTTCCATTTGAGAAGCATAAATCCATGCCTATATCTTGAGGTATGGCAGTGACTCAGAGAGTCTAGAATTAACACATTGTAGTGGGACTTGAGAGGCATCAAACTTTGTTTGTTTTTGTGGGTCTGGAAGCATTTTAGAGTGCATCATTTCAGAAAAAGAGAATATGGATAATACTCATGAGCATCCCAAAAGATATGTCTATTATAAAATCATTGACTTATGCAAAGGCCCTCAAAGATGCAAAAGACATTATGAGGAAGCCCAAGAGTGTCTTTCCTATTATGTCAGGAAAATTTGGGAAGGGTGGAGAAAAGATTGGGTACAAGAAAATTCAAGAGACAAGCAAGCAATTCAGAGGCAGTCGATCAAACTAAAGGTTTCAACATAGAAGTTTAAGGGCAAGCAAATTCAAATGGAACTTATTGTGGAAAGCAACAGTAATAAACAAGAAGAAATGGAAGCAAAATTCATAAACCTATGTGAGAGAATCTCAAAATGGGAACTAGAACAACGTCTTGGATATGAGGAAATTAGGAGAGGTGTCCCCACAGAGTTCCCCTTATTTTATCTATTGGGTCATATAATTTGGGCCAAATTGCAAGCATGGAAGAAGACAATGTTCAAAAAGGAGGTGAGCAAGCAAGGAGAGAAAATTCAACCAATATCTCATCAAAATTTAGAAGCAAGAAGAATGCCCACATCAAATATGGAAACAAAAATCTTTGAAATGCGTTATGTTTTGTGAGATATTTTTTTAGTAGGACAATATGTAAGGCTTTACACAAGGAAAGTAATTAGCTCTAGGGCAAGAACCTCAAGGACATCAAAGAGAGGGAGTAATTTTGTTGAAATTTGAAAAATTGTGAAGTTTTTCACTTAGCTTTGCTATATATATTTTGTATTAATCTATTGGATGGTATGACTGCAACCCCCTTTTTATAAAAAAAAGTATCCATTTATGGTTAAAAAAAACATGAGCACGAGCACAAGTGTGTCATTGTTGAGACTTGAACCTTTTGGGAGCATTAACAATGTCTCACTTTCATTGACCCAACAAGCCACTATTCACGGGGTTGTCAAGGCACCATTCATGAGATTACACTATTTGAATTGAAATACATCAATCATTTATTTGTAAACAACAAAGCGTAAAAATCTATAAAAACGTGATCTTTTTATAATAATAAATCTTCCACTAATCCTTTTGAAAATAACATTGAATTTAAAATAAATTACAAAAATTATATCATTGATTCTATCCTAAAAAATTATGTGGTAAATCCTCTTAACAAATATTAAGTCCTTAATACAACTCACTTAATTTTTATGAAGTTATACATGCCTTTGAAAATTTTAATTCCCACCC
>ML782151.1:573338-594562 GCA_009831015.1 Picea engelmannii | reverse complement strand
TTTGTTTTCCTTAAATTACTTTTTGAAAAAGTTCACGCAACTTTAAGTTATCACATAAATTTATTGTAAAGTTCATTTCACTTGAAATTATAAAAGTGAATCAGAATCATAAAAAATGCCCCACTCCCTGCATGCTCCTCCTGACCCCTTCCTGCTCGAATTCCCTCCTCCCCTGGAGGGACCTCTACCCCCCCTCCTCCTCCCCCTCCCCCCTCCTCAAATGATGCTTACTTCGCATCCCTAATCGCCTCTCTACCCAAGTAGGCAAAGCACGTCCCTCCGAAGTTTGTTAAGAAGCTTGATAAAATTCCCTCGGTCTATATTCAAGGAAGCTCCAGAACCCTTGCATTTAAATTTGACAATCATGCTCTCTTTGGTAAGTTCACAAGAATTTGACCATCACCACACACAATGGCGATTTGGATAGAAAAGAACTAGAAGGCCCATTTGAAAGGTAACCTCTCTCATTTTCTATGTGGAGTGGGTTTTTTTATTTTTTAATTCGAAGAAAAATCATATCGGGATCTCATATTCAGAAGCGATCCATATTTCATGGGTTCAAGGGGTATGTACCTAAACAGTTGGACTCCAGATTTTAGCCCAGAAAATGACATTCCCAATCTCATTCATGTCTGGGTATGCCTTCCCTTCCTTCCCCTTCATTGCTGGAATGATAAAACAATTCACAACATAGGAAACACCCTAATAAAATTCATAGAAAGAGTTGACCCAAAGGACGGTCTCCAATCCTGTGCCCGAATCTGTGTTGAAGTCGACCTTGAAAAACAGCTGCCAGAAGCTGTAAACCTCACTCTCGAAAACTAGACCTATCTGCAGCAAGTTAACTATGAACAATTACCCTTTAAATATGAAGTGTGTCATGAGTATGGACATTTCGCTAAAGGTTGTCCAAAATCCCCTCCTAAAAATCCTTCTAAAGAGACAGAGCAATGGCAACAACCAAAAAGGAAAAAACATTCTTGACAAGGAGCAAATCCACCCAAAGCTCCATCATCTTCTCCCTCCTCCTATGCTTATGAACCTACCCAACGCCATGATCCCCCCCTCCGATCACCCCGCATGAAAACCATGAAATAATCCTTTAAGAGCCCCCTTCCAATTGTTCTCAGTGCATACCTCATCCTATTATTTGTTCCACCAATCCCCCCTCTCCCCCCCTCCCCTCCCAACCTAAGGATGGAGAAATCAAGGAAAGCTCATAGGAGGGTTCGGATTCAAACTCCCACCCCTCCCCAATCAAAAAAGTAGGATGAAAGTCCAACCTGAAAAAATGTGAAGAAACAACCATAAAAGAGATTGAACTAGGAAAGCACACAACCTTAGATCTGCACACCAAGAAAGAAATAAGAAATACAAGAAATGAGAGTGGACCCAACCCCGACAAAGGGGGAGACTCCAAGTCTTCTAAATGATAAAATTTATCCCCTAGAATTGTAGGGAACTAGGGAGCCGTCACAAGATCTCGTTGATTCATGACCTAGTTAAGCCAAAAAAACCCCAAGTCCTTCTGCTCGAGGAGACAAAACTGAAGGATTTTGACATCCTACAAGAAAGTAATCACATCTGGCATGCATGCAAAGGAGTAGTAGTAAGCTTGGGAGGATCCTCGGGAGGCATTTGTACTCTTTGGAACCCAAGAAATTTTAGCCTGCAAAGCTGGAAGTCCATGACCCACTGGATCCAAGCAACTTTGCTCCACTAGCCTACGGGTAAGACATTCTCAATTTTTTAATGTGTACATGCCTTCCATCTACCATGAAAAAATATAATGTTGGAACTCCTTGCAAGATTTATGTGATCGCTTTGAACACAAAGATATTATTTTTTCGGGTGATTTCAACACCACCCTTCATCCAAAAGAAAAAAAAATGTGGCTCTCTCATTAGGGACCCCTCAAGAGAGTACTTAGATGACCTTGTTTCCTCTTTCAATCTCATGGACATTAAACCCTCCAATTGTCAATTTACCTGGTCAAATAGATGTGTAGTATCTGTCCATATCATTTCTCGCCTTGATTGCTTCCTTCTCAACAACTCTTTCCTTGATTTTACCATGTTCCCCTCCTCTTGTATTCTCCCTTGGTCCGGCTCTAATCATCATCCCATTTCCCTTTGTCTCTCCCCCTCAAAAAACTTTGGTCCCATCCCTTTTAGATTCAATCCTCTGTGGATCTTGGACCCTTCCTTCTTTGAGATTGTTTCTTCTGCTTGGAACTGTTGGACAAAGGGCTCCCCAAATTTCATTTGGAAACAAAAACTCAAAATAACTAAGGATTCTCTTAAAGAATGGGCTAAATCCAAAAAATAAAAAGACTTGGATATTAAAAATAATACAATTAGAGCAATGGAAGAAACCATAAGCAAAATGGAAAATGAAGTTATCACCCATTATCTCCTTATTGAGGAACATCAAAATTTTATTGAGTATCAAAAAGTTTTGCATTCAGAGGAAGAACAATGGAGGCTCAAATCAAGAAGTCTATGGCTTAAATCAGGAGATCGAAACACCAAATTTTTTCAAAGACAAGCCAAAGCCAGACTCAGGAGAAACAAAGTAAATGAGATCACTAGAGAGGATGGGACCAAAACAAATGATTTTCGTCAAATTTAGGAGGAAGCAAAAACACACTTTGAAAACCTTCTAATTGAGGAAGGAAAGGTTGATCTCAATATCCAAGAAGGCTTGCTAAACAACATTCTAACAATGATTGAGCAAGAAGATAACAAAAAGTTGAATCAAGAAGTCTCGGAAAAAGAAATTCATGAGGCCCACTTTCAATTGCATCCAGACAAAGCTCCATGCCTTGATGGTTTCAACACACACTTCTTTCAAAAGTGTTGGCACATAATCAAGATAGACCTCCTGCAAATGATACAATATGTTCATAAATATGCAAAAAATGGTGGCAATACTAACTCCACTTTTCTTTCTCTCGTCCCTAAGGAATCTAACCTCTCCTATTTTTCCATATTCAAACCCATTTCCCTCTATAATGTCTCCTACAAACTTATCTCCAAAATCCTAGCAAATCGTCTCAAACTACTTCTTCACAAACTCATCTCCCCCAATCAAAGTGGTTTTATTGAGAAACGACAAATGATTGATAACATCATCCTAGTTCAGGAAGCAATTCATTCAAGAAGGGAGTGTGGGGATCAAGGTATGATTATTAAAGTATACATGGAAAACTATTTTGATATGGTCAGACATAGCTTCTTGTTTGTCGTGTTAACGAGGTTTGGATTTAGCCCGGAAATACTCTCATGGATTTCAGCATGTATCTCAAATCCTTGTATTGCCCCACTGTTAAATGGTAGGCCTACTGAGTTCTTCAAGGGCTCTCGAGGATTGTGACAGGGATGCCCTTTATTCCCCCTACTCTACATCTTAATGGAATAATACCTGGGAAGGCAACTGAAAATAGATCGTCTTCGCAAATAAATACCATATATCCAAATAATGTGTGGTGCAAGAAGAATAAATCATTCACAATTTGTTGATGACACCCTCCTAATTGGTGGGGCTTCTATCACCATATCCAAAAGGTTTAAAACGGCTCTGGAAAACTTCACTCATGCCTCAGGGGGACTCATCAACAATGCCAAATCCCAAATCTACACTTGGAACGCCTCTCCAAGAGCATCCCTAACCATCCCCAACATTTTTTGTTTCCCCTTCATTGAAAAAATGAAAATTTTCAAATATATTGGCATTCCCATTTGTCTCAAATCCCTTCCCAGCTCCACCTAGAATCAAATTCTGGATGAAATCAACATTAAATTTACTCAGTGGGGCTCATTCTGGCTCAACCCTACAAGTCGTGTTGTCCTTCTAAAATCTGTTCTTTCTTCTCTTTCTATCTTTCAATTCGTTGCCCTTCTTTCCCCTCAAAGTATTAAAAAATCCATCTCACGATACTTGAGGTGCTTTCTCTAGGAAGGGGGAAAGAATGACACTAAAAATTTCCATCTTGTTAACTGGAACACTGTCAAAAATCCTAAAGTGAATGGTGGATTGGGCATCAAAGATCCATATATTTGCAACTTGGTGCTTAGTTCAAAAATTTTATGGAGATTAATCATTGGAAATTTAGAATGGTGGAAAAATAGTTCTGCTGAAAAAATATTTGGTAGGAGACAGACTCGGGTGTTTAGACTCTCAACACGCCATTGGGAGAGGCTCTCTCGTTTGGAAACTTCTTTCAGCTTCCATCCCTCTTGTTCAAAGTCAGATCACTTGGATACCAGGAAATGGAAAATGAATTTTAATCAGGTTGGATAGCATCATGGGGAACCCACCAATCTGGCATCATGATCAGCTTCATCCTTTTCTCACTTGGTTGAATTTGTAAGGCTTTAAATCACTTTTTGACATATCTGATTGGAGCAGCGAATCGGGGCATTGGATTTGCTGGAAACTTGAGAATGTTCCAATGTTTTTCCAGGATGAGGCTCAACTTTTAAAACTTTGTTGGCATGGTTGCGCTCCCATTCACATCCTTTTTAAAGACAAAAGAGGTTAAGGTAAGGGGACGTACTCTGTAAAGCAAGGCTATAACTTCATTTTAACTCAAGTAGGTCTTCCTCCACAAGAGACGATCTGTAAAAACATTTGGAATATTGATAGTCCTCATAAGGTAAATTTCTGTAGCTAGCTTGTTTCCCATGACAAGCTACTCACTAGGGAAAATATTCTGAAAAGAAACATAAATGGGCCTTTCATATGTGAATTGTGTTGCAGTGCACTAGAAACTTCTCAACACCTCTTCCTCCAATGCCCCTTTGCAAAAGAAGTTTGGAAGGTCGCCCTCCAAAATCTTCATCACAAAATAAGATGGCCATCTCAACCCAAAAAACTATTCAATCATTGGCAAGCTTCATATAAAGGTTCTATCCTTAAAAAAACCCTTTTCAAATCTCTTTTCATGGCCCTCCCCAAGTATATCTGCTGGAAAATTTGGCTTTCTCGCAATCAAGCTATCTTCTCCAACCTCCTGAACTAGTAGCTAAAAATTCCATGGCCCTCCTCGTTGATTTCTTCATCTCCAAGTCTAAACCTCTCAATCCCCTCTCCCTCATTGATGATGAATCCTTATGGTTAAACTCTTTCTTCCTCTTCGTCCCCCCTTCTCCTTCTTTCTCCCCTTCTTTGCCTAGACCTTTTTGGAAGCTTCATTCTGAGTTCAAGTTCTTCCATTGGTGTAACAATCAAACAAGACACACTCTCTCTTTGATGGCGCTTCTAAAGGCAACCCCAGGGTGGCAGGAGTCGGAGGGGTTATTATTTGCCCACAAGGAAACAAAGTCATCTCCTTCCATTGGAGTTTGGGAATAACTACAAATAACCAAGCAGAAGCTTACACTCTATTACATGGTCTTCTTCTTGCCAAATAGAACAACATCCACACTCTCACAGTTATCGACGACTCCAAATTAATTATCAGCCATTCTCGGAAAGGAATTCACCCATCCAATACTCATCTTAGAGCCATTTCTCTTTGTATTCATTTAGTCTCACACTCCTTCCATAACCTGAATTATTTTCATGTCTTTAGGCACAACAATAAAGACGCTGACGAGTAAGAAAACATATTGATCACTAAGGAGATGGGTTCTCTCCAGGTTAATAATCTCGTCACACCCTCAACATTATCCCTTGATGCTTGCTTCGAACTCTTTTCCCATCTCTGCCTCGTGGTGTGGGGCCATCTCACACCTCCACCTTGGCACTTGTTCAATGACCCCCATGTCTCGTACTTCCCTTCCTTGTGAACTTGCCTCATCATGCCACGCCCTAAGTCATGCCTCATTCTTTGACATCCCCTCCTCATTAACTTCCTTCTGATGTGGAAGTCCCCTCAGTCGCCAGCCCCTTGCGTTCTTTGCCTTCTGAACCTGTAATTGGACATGGATCCCTCTGGGTATGTCTGATCCATCGTCACTTTCATACACTGGTTCCACTCTGGGAAATATTGGTCTTGATCTTGCCAGAAGAAACATTTGTGCTAGCTCATGCGTGCATCCTTTCGCCATTATGGAAAATCGACTCGTGTACTTCACACAAGCAATGGATAATATTCATTTTCTTGCCACCCTCGCGCTCAAAATGGCTAATATGTGTAATTCCCTGCTCACTCGAGAAGATGTCTTCTCCACCTTCCAAGGTGTTGGCTTCGTCCTTCTACTTTTAGATCAGACTTACATTTCCAGGAAAATGTGACAGAACCAGAGAGGAAGACGGGTAATCACAATAGAGGACCACGATGATCTGGTTAATATTGTTCAAACTCTGCAAATTCAGCTTAGAGGACTCTCAACACATGTTTTAACTATTATGGAAATTACTATACAACAAAGAAACGACCAACAACGAACAAGAGATTAATGTGAAGCCCTCAAATAGCAACTTGAAGGACTACAATTTGGCGTCGGACCTGCATCTCCTTCAACTTCTCCTCCAGTAATCTATGATGAAGCCTCTTCACCAAGGCCCAGGACTTTGCCTTTGGATTGAAATGTCCCTCCACAACAACCAAAAGAGGGGGAACTCGATGGAAAGGATAGGCCCAACACTTCCTGAGTAAATGAAGTGTTATTTTGTTTATGTTTTAGGCAATTTTTGTAGAATTTATTATGTAAAATTAAATGTAGTCAAGAGTTAATCAAATAAAATCCTTCTATGGCACACCCCCAGCTCTTGTCTGGAAAGCACGGGGAGAATTATTTTTGAATCTTTGAACACTTGGATATGCTATGTAAGCTCTCTGCATTTCACGCATCCTTTTTAATATAGATTTTTTCTTTGTTTCTGTTAATTTTTTTTTTATAAAAGTGAATCATTATAAAGTAACATGAATGTTCTTTTTTTTTTTTACAGAAACCATTATGTTTATTTAAATATAAAGGGGTCACTGCAGAGCAATGCGGAAAAAGTTACAAAATGTCCCAGACTGATAAAATCCTACCCATTGTATGTTTGTTTTAAACAAAATAACAAAAAGAGTTGTTGTTCTATGAAGCAAATCTCTATAGGGACTAGGAAGCAAACAAAATTCCCAAGTCATTGCTACAAGCAAGACTAGCCTAAAGTTAAAGAAGTTGTAACATTCCATGCAACTGCAAGTCCAATCTGATGCGTTGACGATTGATTTATCTCTTGTGATCCTTGAGACGATGCCTCAAAGCCCTGTTGATTCTCTTTGTAAATGCATAGGACGTGTGGAAAGAAAGTGATGATGTGATCTCCTCGCTCATGAACACCATGAAATATAGTTCAAATGATGACTTAGTGGGGTGGCAGATCCACATTTTTTGTCTAGTAATGTGCTTCCCAGTGTGGGGAATTATGGATGCAAAGCTTCTTGATTTAGCTAAAAAATTGTTATTTATTTGTAATTGTTGTCCTTTATCATGGCCTTAAGTAAATCTGGATGGAACCTGAAATCCAGAGTGTCATGAGGCCAAACTCCCTAGCTTCCTTAGCTTGGATATCATCTATCACATTTTGGCGATGAAGAACATGAATATAACTGACACTCCTAAAATTATTAGCTTCATGTTGAACATGTTGATACATTTGTTGTTGCAATGGCGCCTTGAAGGAAGAAAGGTAAATTAATCCTCTGATCACCAACTCAGAGTCACCAATTAGAACGACATCAAGGAGTGGGTTATTTTCCAAAAGCTTGAGGCCCATATAGGTTGCATGCACTTCAGTGTGATTATTTGTCTCTCTTCCTAATCCCCAAGCATATGAGAAGAGCTCACTTCCACCCGAAACATATGCAATTCCCCCCGAACCTGCCGCCCCAAACCTTAATGTTATTTTTTTAAGTTACTTTTGGCATGCAACTTTAATTTATAAAATAACTTCATTGTAAAAATGATTTTCACTTATTTAATAAAAATGGGTCATTTCATGCAAAAGTAGTTTATTTGTAAAAAGTGGGCTTCTAGGTAAAATTAAAGAAAAAAGAGAAACTTTGTTTTACTCAATGACATCATTGTGCATCTATTGCCACGTAGGCCAACCTCTATTTTCCATATGGCACTTTGGTTACCTTTTATGCATTTCTTAAAAATAACATAACTTGGACATCTAAAATCTGTTTTCAATGCCAGTTTTTTAACTACATATTTTTTCGAGAGTTTTCCATCAATATAGCCAGTTTCTGCTTGTTGGCAAGAGTCTGAAGGGGAAAGAAGAATGATCGTGGGAAAGGAATCATGTAGAAAACTGAAGTAACAATTGGCAAAAGAACAACACGCGTGTATGCAAGAAAGCGTGCACAAAGGAAAGCGATAGCTGGAGGAAGAACAACACGCGCATGGGAGAAAGACCTAACGTAAGAAGGGTTAGGGTTTTGATAATATTTTGTAAATGGCTGAAGAGCCTAAAATGTATATATATAGATACGAAAGTATCATATAAGATTTGTTGTTGTTGTTTTGATTATTGTGTGGATGAATGATATTGTATTTGTTGTTATGAACCAATTTTGTAAGTTGTTGAGCAAAGGAGATATGAGGGAAGGTATATCTAAGGATTAGACAGCAGGCTGTGGAGCCTGGTGTGATCTAGTTCGCCTCACATAGATCTTACCCAGTTTTGAGGAGAATTGTAAGCGCGAGGTGTCGAAAGTGCAGAACTATCATAATACAAGAGCCAAGTGCCAAATCTTTGTAAACGTAGCCTAGGAGGGGGTGAACCATGGTAATACTCGTGTAATATGTTGAATGTATGCATGTCTCTTCTTTCTCTCAACAATTAATGGCTAAGCTTGATGAATGAGGTAATACATTGTTATGAATCTATTTATACTTTGCTTAACTTAAACTGTGGTATATATGTATGCGACTCCAAGGAATAAGTAGTTTCCCTTGCAGCTCATGGTATCTGGCCTTAATCAAGAAACCCTTATCCCCTACTCTGTCCTAGGCTGTAAACACATGAGTCTTACAACCACCCATTTTAAAACTATCTCGGGTGAGACTGCGCAGTACCTTCTGGGTGTTGTGTTGCCTTCTAGTTTACCAGGAGGGTCGATAGTTTTAGAAGCTTTGTTGGAGCCCCGAATGACATGAACCCTGGGTTAATAACTCAGACAACCTGAGAAGGGAAATGATAAACCAACAAATGGTTTTGTTTCCATGTCAAGAGGAACAATAAAGGACTGAGTAGATAAGATGGAATGAATAAGAACCGAAGGAGCGGAACAGAAGAGAAATGAGTCATTAGAAGGGGATTTTGAGACCTTGGAACCCCACGAGAGAAGAAATCAAGGGTTGGTCGAGAACTAAAGAGCTAGAGTTTGCACAGAAAGACAATATAAACCCCGGGATCACACCACATAAATACCTGGATAAATACGTATTTACGGATTTACATGAAGTCTTTTTCTGTGATTTTCCGCATCTACTACAGGAGTGGATCTTAAGGTTGAAGGATAACCATGTGACGAACTGGATTCGATAGCTAGATTGTACTCCGGTATAGATCTAGCAGGTGAACAACAAATTCACCCACGCAGTCGACTTTTGGCCTAACAGTATTGTGACAGGATTTATCACAGAATTTGCGGTAGACACAGCAAAGTCACACAGCACAGCCAAGCAAGAGTTTCTACGAGGACCCAAAGGAAGGTACATTCAATCACTGTATGCTTCTATCCAGATACTTCTATATAACAAAGGTGTAATGACAATGGTATCAGACATCTAGACTTCCCTGCGCGCATGGGGGAAGGGGGGAAGCACTGACAGAGAGAGGAGGAATGGAAGGAAGGTAGGATATAAAGAAGAAGGAGAAGGAACCCTTGGACCCGATCTTCATGGATGACGACCAACTCAAGTGGATCTTGGCGTCATCAAGAACGACGCGTAGCGGATCACCCTACCAATATAAGGTGAATACCAAGAAGAGAATCGTAGCCGAGAGGGAGGGCTTGGCCAGTGATGAGGAAGAGGTAAAGGATCTCTGAGTTGTGGAGCAGATTGAGGAAATCCTGCATGCCGCATATGAGAGGAAAACAAGAGGCCCAAGAATAGGAGGAGAAGACAGCCATCCCTTCAATGTTAATGTCAGTGTGGAACCCATAAACCCATGTGCGACCAATACACCAAAGAGAACACCATCGTTTAGACAACCAAAGTTTGGAGGAAGTTCGACAACAGGAAGTACATCGAGACAAAGGGAAACAACTGGAGGAGCTAGTTCATGCAACCTTAGTCAAGTATCTACACCACACGGAGGAGGGAGTAGCTCAATATTTGGAATGGCAGGACATGATCCCACTATCAGATTACCAGAGTTCCAAGGGGAAGTGGCAGAAGACCCTGAGAAGCATTCGTTCATTTGTGCAAAAATCTAGGAAGCAAAGCAGATCACTGATGAAGACACCAAACTCGCGCAGCTACCGATCACGCTAAGGGACCGCGCACTAGACTGGTACATGAGTCTAGACACGAACAATCTTCCCAGGACGACAAGGACACTAGATGACATTAAGAAACTATTGATCAATGAGTTCTAGATGACAAGCTCAGAGGATCAATACATGAATGAGATGATTGAAATAAGATAAAAATCGGGAGAATCGATATGGGAGATTGATCAAAGATTTAAGCGATTAAAAGGAAATTTAAAATACCTTATGACCGATATGCATCATCGGCACCTGTTTGTCAACTCACTACTCCCACACTTAAAATATCCATTACAACAACAAAAGTTTCAGACGCAGGTAGAGGCTTTGTAGGCAGCCTTGCAATTGGAAGAGAATCAGTACCAGCAGATGGACCCGATTATCGAAGAACTGAAGGAGGATTTGAAGAACCTAACATTTCAGTTGAACCAGAATAAGAACAAGGACAAACGAGAAGCAGTTTGGTGCACTACCTACAGGACAGAAGGACACCATAAGAATGAATGCCCAACATTCGCACAGTATATGGTGACAGGGATGCCAAACCCATTACCACAGGGAGGATTATGGTGCGAAATATGCAAGAAACCGGGTCACGACCCTTACCACTGTACGATGATGCAGAAATACCAAACAGTTCCAAAGAAATCATATTGCACCTTTTGCAAGTGAGTCGGTCATGACGACAAATATTGCAGAACTATGGAGCCGATGCGGGAAAGAACATCAGACGCTTACAAGGTACAGGCATAAATGATGACTGGGCAGGCAACATCACAGTTCAATCAAGCCCCAACACCATACAACACTGCACTGCAACCTTACAATAACGCACAACCCCAGTACAATACCATGCAGTATAATCAGGGACCACAGTACAACCCATCGCGAGGTGACCGTGCAACTTATAGAGGAGCAGGACGAGCCAGAGGAGGTTTTGGACGTGGTAGAGGACCTGTTACATGTCACAATCGTCAGCAACCAGGACATTACGCACGGGAGTGTTCACTACCACCAGCGACTTGTATGTATTGTAGTGCATCGGACCACGATATGGAGGAATGTCTGACATTACTTGTAAAGATATAGGAAAAAAGGAATCAAAATAACCAGAATGTTCAATGGATTTTAGCCGAAGCAAGGGATGACAGACGAAACATCAACATAGTCACTTGAGGAGGAATGAAAACATGAAATGATGTAGTTCGATAGGAACTAGCGCAGAACCAATGGGTAAAGAAGAACACCGACCCCAAGAAGTAGTTCGACGCGCATAAGGAGAAGGAGATCTTTACAGAAGCCCGACAAAAATTCTAGAAGGAGAACATTGCGTCGACTGCACAATAGAGCAAGGAAGCTTCGGAATATAAAATGCTGCCATCATTGGACCATACCAACAAAATACAGCCCAAGGAACAAGTAAGTATGATCAAATACTTTTTGCAATCATGCATCAAAATGTTAAGTGATCCTTCATCTATCAAAATATTGCAAAACATCCTAGAAAAATGTAGCAGCGAGACGAAACAAAAGCCAGAATTGAAAACTGTCAACCACCTACACACAAGAAGAAGAACAAGTATGGAATTTAGATTAAATGCTAACATTGGGGATTTCAATATGGGGGATATTATACTAGATCTAGGATCCGAAGTGAATGTACTACCAAAATCTACATGGCAATGCATGGGAGAACCTACACTGGGATACTCAACTGTTCAATTAAAGCTATTAAATCAACATAGAGTCATACCAATAAGTAGACTGAAAGGAGTGAGGATAGATCTGGATGGTGTGCGCACTAAGGCGGACTTTGAAGTCATCGAAATAGTAGATGGCACAACACCTTACCCAGCGCTACTTGGTCTGGATTGGGCGTTCGACAACTAGGCCATAATTAACTTAAAAACCATAAAAATGACATTTGAGTTGGGGGACTATGGGGTCATAGCCCCACTCGACCCATCAGAAGGCAACAGGTTCGTAGAACCTACTTGTCTGGATCTGGAAGAGATCGGCTAGGTGTACAGAACAACTGCGTGCGATGTGGACTATATAAACCCAATTGCAGACGGGGTACTCAGTTGGTGGAGCATTACTTCATGTACAACAGACTCAGACACCGGGTTAGAAAACTGGCAATAAAGACTACACAAAGTATCCATGAGAACGTGTGCGAGAATAGACCATGCAGTAAGGAGGATTGGCACAAAAATCAGAGAACCACTCAGTTTTCATGGGCTAAATGATTTGGAAACTTTCTTGACACAATATGAAGATGAAGTATTAGAAAACTAGAGATTGCTAGCACTAGATTTATCACTAAAGGCTACACCCGCAAGATGGTGGGGTGCACACAAAGAGACTATCACAGATTGGTACCAATGTAAGCGATTACTGCGCATAAGGTTCAGCGCATAACAGACAAGTAACAAACAACAAAAATATGACAGACTAGGCACACCAGCAGAACACTTGGAGGCGTGTAAAACACAGTGGAAAATGACACCACCAAAGGAATGGTCTCACCCCTTCATTCATACTTTAGAGGGCATACTAGCGAATTGGTATACAGACCAGGAAATGTGTAAAGAAACCAAGACATGGGAGACACTCCAACAGAACTTTACATTCACTTTCTCATTTGAGCACGAGAACCCCAACATAGACATGGCCCTAAAACGGATCAAAAACGTCATATTCATTGAAGAACCAGAAGTAGAAGCTATCACAGAGGTACAATGACAGAATAAGCAGACAATCAAGGATCTACTGTCATGCTACCACGTACAGGAGGAAGCCCCAGATGAAGATGATCCGCCCGATATTTAGATCGAAGAAGTCGAAGGCAAGAGAGATGTGGAAGGACCACCTTTAGAGTCATAGGTCATCTCTGCGCCAATCAAGATAAAGAAGGTTAACATAGGGACTATCGAGCAGCCCAAAATAGCCAACATTGGAGATTACTAGGACGAACAGACAATAGAAATCATCACATAATTGTTGCACGAATACAACGACCTTTTCCCCACAACCTTTACAGAGATGAAAGGAATAGCCAGAGAATTAGGAGAAATGAAGATACCACTCATATCTGATGCGAGATCCATTAAACAATGACCATATAGACTAAACCCCATCTATAAACAAAAAGTTAAAGAGGAGATCGACAAGATGCTTGAGGCCAGCATCATCGAACCAGTCGAAGAATAAGAATGGATAAGCCCGATGGTAGTACAAGACAAGAAACAACGAAGAGGGATCGGGATATGCGTCGACTTGAGGAAGTTGAACGATGCATGCCTACATGACCCATTCCCCACACTGTTCATGGACAAAGTACCCGAGAACGTAGGAGGCCACGAAGACTATTCATTCACCGATGGATTCTCAAGATATCATCATAATAAGATAGCACAGGAGGATAGACACAAGACCACGTTTGCGACAGAATGGGGATCTTATCAGTATACAGTCATGCCGTTCGGACTAAAGAATGCAGCTGTGATATTCTCCAGAGTGGTCATTGCAGCATTTAAGGAATTCATCCACCAATTTCTCGAAGTATACCTGCATGATTGGACGATCTATATCCTGTTGAAAAACCATGTGGAAGTTTTACGACTGATGCTAGAATGATGTAGACAGTGTCAAATATCATTGAATATCAAGAAATGCATATTTGGAACACCATTTGGGATACTATTGGGACACATAGTATGCAGACAGGGTTTGCTAGTGGATCCAGCCAAAATCACAGTCATTGTTAATCTACCAGCACCAAAAACAGTCCACCAACTAAGAGCAACGTTAGGACATACGTGATATTACAGGAAATTAATCAAAGGCTATGCCCAGATTACARCACCAATGGAAAAACTGTTAAGGAAGGATACAAAGTATCAATGGAACGATGAGTGCCAACACCGTCTGGATACCCTGAAGGAAAAGATGGTCACCGAACCAATATTGGTATTTCCAKATTGGGAGAAGACATTCCATGTGCATGTAAATGCATCAGCAATAGCACTTGGAGCTATCTTAGCGCAACCAGGAGCAGGAGACTTGGATCACCCGATAGYGTTCACAAGCAAAAAATTATGAGATTCRGAACAAAATTATAACACGACAGAAAGAGAAGGCCTAGCTATGGTTTATGCACTACAGAAATACATACATTACCTATTGGGAAAACACTCTAAGATATTTACAGATCACTCAGCTCTGAAATACCTAGTCAAGTTGGGGGGGGAGAATTTGTCGATGGTTATTGTTATTTCAAGAATTTGACTTTGAGGTAATAGTTAAACCAGGAAAATTGAATGCAGGACCTGACCACCTATCGAGGGTCACAAATGGAGAGGAACCAACGAATTTAGAAGACAAATTTCCAGATGCAGAGTTATTCTTAGTACAAATTGTTGATGATTACTTCACAGAGATCATCCAGTACTTGAGCACAGGTACTACGCCGCAATTATATACCATTGTGCAGAAGAAGAACCTAGTAGTCTGTGCAGCCGACTATCAATTGATCGCAGGACATATATACAAAATGGGCACAGATAGCATCTTATGAAGATACATACTAGACCACGAACGACCAAGAATTTTAGCAAAAGCCCACGAGGGAATAGCAGGAGGGAATTATGCAGGAAAAGCTATCGTGCAGAAAGTACTACGCGCAGAATTATGGTGGCCAACGATCCACAGAGACTCAAAAGAGTATTGCCAACAATGTGATGTCTGTCAAAGGGTAGGCAAACCCAACAGAAGGGACGAGATGCCACTACGACCACAAGTGACACTTCAGGCATTCGACAAATAGGCAATAGACTTTGTGGGACAAATTCACCCACCAGCCAAGAGAACAGGGGCGAGATATATTATCACCACGACGAAATACTTAACAAGATGGGTGAAAGTCGCACCACTAAAAGATTACAGCGCAGAAAAAAGATGCACATTTTCTATTTGAACAGGTAATTACTAGATTCGGGTGCCCAAGAATTTTGATGAGCGACCAAGGAACGCACTTTATAAAAAACACCATCCGAGCGATGTTGGAAGAGTTTGAAGTTCATCACCAAAAAATCACACCGTATCATCCACAGGCAAATGGCATGGTAGAAGCCTTCAACAAAATTCTAGAAAACACCTTGACAAAGATATGCAACGTCAATAAGGATGATTGGGATCTCAAGGTACCAGTAGTACTATGGGCATATATAACCACATGCAAAAATCTGACTGGCCACACACCATTTAAACTAGTCTATGGTCAAGAAGCAGTAGTGCCCTTAGAATTTTTAATGCCCTACCTACGTGTAGCAGCTATTACACAAATGACAAAATGAGGCGCAATACAGGAAAGACTGAATCAGTTATTGTCGATGGAGGAAGACCGAATCTCGGCAGGATTCCATCAACAAGTACAGAAAGCAAGAGACAAAGCTTGGCACAACCACCACATCAAGAGGAAGACGTTCAAGGAAGGAGAACTAGTATTGCTCTACGACAGTAAAGCATTGCAGCAACCAGGAAAGTTGAGAATGCATTGGCTAGGACCATACGAGGTAAAAATTGTCACAGACGGAGGAGCTGTACAATTAAGAGATCTAGTGGGCGCAGACCTCATAGGAATGATCAATAGGAGCCAGCTGAAGCTGTACAAGGACAGTCGACCACCCACCGCGCAGTAAGAAAAAAAAAAAAACCGAAAACAGGGTGCAGCATGATGGACAAGCCACATATGAAACATGAAGCCAGCAAGGGAAAAGATAATGGCTATATCGAAAAGGGAAACAAGCGGGAAAAGGAAAGTCAGGGAAAGCAGACTGACAGGACAACACAAGGCAGAGTTAAAGCAAGGCAAGGATGGATGGGATGTCCCATTAAACATGCCAACTGGAGACGGTAGAGTAGGCGTAATGGCAAGTATGAAACCGCCACGGATGCATTAAACCCATAGTTATGGTACATTAATCGCATGATGGAGGAAGCGTCCTCAAAAAGCTTCATAACGAGCCCATACAACACACGAGAACAAAAGCAATTAGTTTATTCATGAAAGGAGAGCAGAAAAATAACAATAGCGGCTAGAACGAACAGAGCGAAACCACAGAGCTCACTGAAGCCATTCGAACTCAGCAAACGTTCGACAGACACCATTATGGCACCACTGAAGCTCGCAGAACCAGGTCAGACATCCAGATCAACAGAGGTTCAGACTAGGTCAATATTGATGAAATCCCGTCGCCAGAGGAAATCCCAGTAGATTCCACACAAATACTAGAGGAGGTTCCACAACCACAACCAGAGGCCATGGAACAAGATACACCAGCAGCGGTGCATGAGCCTCGGAACAAAGAAGAAGAACCCCACTAAGAAATACCACTAGAAAACGTCGAAGCAGCCGTAGGAGCTAACGGAAGCACACAAAACCCGGAAGCAGAAGTGCAACCAGACGCTCCACAAATACCCATCCCATATTTTTTTTTTACTGAGCTAACTGGTGAAATGGCCACGGCTTGGGCAGAATGGACGGCGAAGGAGCAACCGGAAGCTGTTGGAACCTCGAGCCAACCATTGCTGCAGGAGGACCAAATTCATATACCAAGCTCACCTCGGAAGAAACTGACTGCAGAGATTGTGCTACCTCGCATACTAGAGGGAGTATGGGTGGACCCGTAGCTATTAGGTCACGTCAAGAAGCTGAAGTATTATGACCATGACGTATCATATGAAACCAAATATCCAGAGCTTGCACCACAAGTCTTTATGCAGAAAATAGTCATGAACCAACTCAGAGAAACCATCACTCGACCACACCAATGGGCCACTGGACTGGATAGAACAAGAATTCTAGGGTTGTTGAAGATACCACACTTTGGCAGAGGCCAATATGCGACGGCATGTGTTAAGAAATTGTTAACAATTACGCATGGAGGGGATATATGGCTGGACAAACCCGTCCCCATAACTGTCGAACTTATCACGCGGATAACAGACCTACCCATCGGGGGTATGGATCCCGCGCTAATTCTAGACGATAAGTCCAAGGAAAAAACATTGGCAAAAGAGATGAAGAAGAAATATGGCACCGACAAGGGAACAAGAGGCATTATAATTAAACTGATAAACAATGTCGCGACACAATTGGGCGCAAAAATATTAGCCTGCAAACTGCTAAGAAAATGTCGCAAAGACGAAGTACTGGTAGGAGTCATTGTTGTTGCAGCTCAGTGCGCAGAAGGCACCTTCATGAGTTTGGCACCATACTTATCAAACTTGTTCCAAGTAGACTGCAAAGACGCGCAGGACGTAGGTACGAAATTTCATTACTCATTGCTGATCACTCTCATAGCTTTCATGGGATGGCGAGAACCAGAATACGTCGTCTTTGGTACCACACCACAGCCAGGAGGAGAAAAATATCGAGTCCTGATATCTAGGCCACTAGCCAAGCATAAGAGGGATAATGGAATCATATTCAAAGCTTACCTATGGGAGATACAAGAAGCCATCATTTGAGCATGAGAATAACACCAGAGGCTGTCACACGATACGGGGGCATCGCTAATTTATGGGCTAGGTGACAAGCCATGTGGATACAACCAAGGCAAGACCCGGATAAACAGGGGCTACAGATGCGCTACTGCATCATCAAGGGTGATATCGACATGATCATCAGCGAATGGCCTGATGAATGGAGGATTCCAACTATACCCAGAGAAGTACTGGGACAAACAACATAAGGAGGGGTTGCGCATGCGGAAACACATCCTCCACAAATCCCAGTACCCAAGAAACGAAGAACGGGCCAAACCAAGTCGACTCAGGCAGATGACGGCTCATAGCAGCTAGGAACCCAGACAGGGAGGACAGAAACCACTCGGCCAACCAATGGATAGCGGAAACCAGCTGAGGGAGCACAAGAAACTGCATCGAACCCCATCACACAGGAACCAGGGGGAACTAAGAGACCAACGGTACAGGAAGCAAGTGCACGCAAGAAAATGAAGCCATAACGTGCACCAACAGACTATACAATCATAGAGGATGATGGAGAGATGATTAATAGAATGGTCCAGTACTGCCTTGCAGAGGATTTCGATCATGCAGCGCACCACAAGGATAAACTGCAGAAGGAACTGATAGAAATGGGACAGCTCCTTAAGAAATTCAAGGAAGCCCAGATCATGAGTAGTAGTAGAGGCATAGATCCATCAACCACACAGACCATAGAAAGGGTGGAGGTAGAAGAACGCGACCCAGTTCTTCCAATACCACATGCAAATTCCACGATCTATATAAATCCTAGCATTCTGAGAATAGATGAAATTGTGGGACAGACATCACTGAAGGATTTAGATCATATCCAATTGGTCCTTACATGGATGCCATCAAAAGCATTATACAAACTACAGGTTAGCGTCGACCACAAGATACAGTCTCGAGCACATAAAAACTTAGTCGAGCTACAACAAGTAACAAAGAAGCGAGACGCGTTGGAAATAGTTTGTGCACAGGCTAAATCTAAAACACAGGAGGAGAAAGAACGCAGAAATGAGCTGGAACGCAGAGTGGAAGAATTTTTTGGGAAACTCCCAGCTACTATGCAAGAAAATGAACTCCCAACCGCAGAAAAGATCGACCAGATTGCGCGGGAAATTGATCAGTATCAGAAGGATATCGAGACTCTTTGTGGATAGATTACACCAACAACTCCACCAACAGTGAAGGAGAAACGAAAGCAAGAAGCGACAATGCAACTGCAGGAGCTAGGAAAACAGATCAGCACGGTAGCCGACTTGCTGGATAAAGCAGTGCAACTTTGGACAAGGCTGGAAGAGGATCCGCAAGTCAAACACTGGGACAAGGAGGAGGAGAGGATCAATGCAATGATCCAAGGACTCAAGAAGCAATAGAATATCATACCAATTCTGGAATGAGTTAAGGGAATGCAAGAGTTGAAGAAGATAGAGGCAGAACTTATCACTGTGCAAACACAGAAACAGGAGCATCGGGCTCAAATAGAATCATTGTAGGAATGGGTAGCAGAAGTACTTGCGCAAGCAGAAGAGGCCAGAAAATAGATAGCACAGACTCAGCTAGAATGTGCATGACTGATGAGCGAGGAAGTGGCAGCTCAGACAATCGACACCATCAAGGAGAAAACCGTGCAGGCATTGACAAAAGCGACAGAGTTGCAGGAACAGTTCCAGACAATCACCAAGGAGATCGAGGAAGCACAAATCAATTAGGTGACTTAGGATGAGTCACATGTCAGTGTTGGGGGCCTGTTGGCACTAGGCCGAAGGGGAAAGAAGAACGATCGTGGGAAATGAAGCATGCAGAAAACTGAAGTAACAACTGGTAAAAGAGTAGCATGCACGCATACAAGAAAGCGTGCACAAAGGAAAGCGACAGCTGGAGGAAGAACAACACACGCATGGGAGAAATACCTAACGTAATAAGGGTTAGGGTTTTGATAATATTCTGTAAATGGTTGAAGAGCTCAAAATGTATATATATAGATATGAAAGTATCATATAAGAGTTGTTGTTTTTTTTATTATTATTGTGTGGATGAATGATATTGTATTTTTTGCTATGAATTGATTTTATAAGATGTTGAGCAAAGGAGATATGAGGGAAGGTAGATCTGAGGATTACACCACAGGCTGTGGAGCCTGGTGCGATCTAGTTCGCCTCACATGGATCTTACCTAGTTTTGAGGAGAATTGTAAGCGCGAGGCACCAGAAGTGCAGAACTATCATAATACAAGAGTCAAGAGCCAAATCTTTGTGGACATAGCCCAGGAGGGGGTGAACCACGATAATACTCATGTAATATGTTGAATGTATGCATGTCTCTTCTTTCTTTCAACAATTAATGGCTAAGCTTGATGAATGAGTTAATACATTGTTATGAATCTATTTATACTTTGTTTAACTTAAACTGTGGGATATATGTATGCGACTCCAAGGAATAAGTAGTTTCCCTTACAACTCATGGTATCTGGCCTTAATTAAGAAACCCCTATCCCCTACTCTATCCTAGGCTGTAAACACCTGAGTCTTACAACCACTCATTTTAAGACTATCTCGGGTGAGATTGTGCAGTACCTTCTGGGTGTTGTGTTGCCTTCTGGTTTACCAAGAGGGTCGATAGTTTTAGAGGCTTTGTTGGAACCCCGAATGACATGAACCCTGGGTCAGTAACTCAGACAACTCGAGAAGGGAAATGATAAACCAACACTGCTTTTGAAGTCATATTACCTACATATTTTGATGTGGCTAGTCTAAATTATCTTTTGCTTACTAATTCAATCTATTTCTCATGGAAATCTCGTATGGAGGATGTACTATGAAGTAAAGGACTTTACTAGATTACCATGGGAAAACAAATCGCTCCAACTAATGCCTTAAAGAAAACCAAATGGGATAATAAAATGATGGAACATGTGGATTAATCATAATGTCCATCTCTGGTGATTTATGGTTTCACCTTCAAGGAATTGATGACCCATATGAAGCTTGAGAAAAGTGGGAAACTGTATTTGGTAAGCACAATGAGATTCGAGCCCATTAGCTTGAAAACCAATAGATTTCTTTAAATCCCAATGATTTCTCATTAATTGAAGATTATCTATCTAAGTTCAAAATACTCATACATTTAGTTGAGGACTGTAAAAGAGAAAAGAAATATGTCCACTGCATATATGTTATTCTTACTAAGCTTGGTAGTTCATATTAAGTATTTATATCTACATTTT
>ML782151.1:556317-573194 GCA_009831015.1 Picea engelmannii | reverse complement strand
AAAAAGTAAGAAGACTGAGGTACATTGCAGTTTTCTTGGGTGAGATAGTCATCTAGAGTCTAAATGTTTCAAGAATAAGGAGGCCTTAGAAGTAGCAATGAATAAGCACAACATCAATCTCGATTCTTCTTCTTCTAACTCTTCTTCTCATGGACATGCACTTTCTACTTCTTACAACATCTACTTCTTCTTCTAATAAGTGGTTTATTAATAATAGAGCATCTTAGCATATGGCTAAGTATAAGGCCATTTTTTTCTCTCAACGAATGTAATACCAAACAAATATTTGTTGTTAATGATAAATCTCTTAGTGTTGTAGGGTTTGGAACAATTCAACTAGATTATGGTCATTTTAATGATGTATTATGTGTTCCAAGTCTCTCCTACAATCTCCTATCAGTATATCAAATCACCCATTCAAGTGAAGGTAAAACGATAGAGTTTTCACCTCACTAATATGTAATCAATCATTAAAAAGATCCTAAGTGTGTCCTAACAACTAGAATTGTTGATTATATTATTAGGTTGTACAGATTTGACAACTTTGGGTCATCATCTTTTCCATCAGTTTTTACTACTCATAATAATGACTTGAGCAAACTTTGACATGAACAATTTGGTCATATAAACTATTGCTTATGGCAACAACTATGTAATCCAAATATGGTGATTGGTATCCCTCTCATTTCTTGCAGAGATGGTGTTTGTGCTTGTTCTATTCTTAACAAAATTCATCGAGACAATTTTGACAAATGTGCCTCTTAGCATGCCTCAACCCCATTGACACTTGTTCATAGTGATTTATGTGGTTTTCTCCCTTCTCCTTCGTTTTCTGGGTTCAAGTACTTCTTAACCTTCATTGATGATTTCTCCAAACACACTTGGGTTTATTTCCTAAAACTTAAGAGTGGAATTTACATGTTTTTGTCATACAAGGTTGATCTAGGTGGATATCAGTGGCCACCCACCTATTCCAACTGGATCAAAATATTTTTCTGGCAACTTCCTATTTTTAGCATTTTTTCGGTTCCTAAACTTCCAGGGCCATTTTGAGGGCTTAATGAATTTTTTTTGGGATCGAGCACCTCAATAAATCCTAAGGATATAATTGAGCCCCCAAAATGAATCTCCTCGATGATACCTTTCTAACGAGCTATCATGCGCCCTAAACGGATATCGTATGCCAAATTTACACCCCCAGGAAGTTGATACACCAAACTACCCAAAACGGGGTCCACAAAATTGTTGGCTTTTCATCTTCCAGGGTTAGGGTTTTGGATTTTATTTATGTTAAAAATGCCTTGGAGAGTCATTGTAACAATGATCTTCTTGCGAATGCGAGTAGCCATCACATCTCTTCTCAAAGATAAGCTGCCACCATTCTAGCGAGTCTTTCACTCTGTATTTCTACAGTTTTGTACATTTCGCTCATTAATAGAAATTGTGTATTACTATATCTCTGTGTTTATGGTTTTATCTTTTATATACCTTTGTTATATTATTGGATCTCTTGCAATATCTTTGGATATTTCCGTGTTATATCTCCGCTCTCATTCTGTGCCGAAAATAATCTAGATCAGAGGCCCTTGTAGAAAAACAATCTAGACATCAACTATAGAAGTTAAGAATAAACAATGGAGGAAAATATATTAACAACTAATTTACAACTTACCGCACCACATAGGGCATTCAGATGCAACATATTGTTCTATATACACCACAATGAAATGGTGTTACTGAGAGAAAGAATCACACGTTAAAGGAAAGGGAAAATTGTATGATCCAATCTAAGGGACTAAGTCTTCATTTTTGGGCAGAAGCCATTAATTGTACCAATTACATAGTCAATCACACTCCCACAAAGGCTTTGAAAATATAACACCAAAAGAAACATGGAGTAAAATTAAGGCGGGTGTAAGCCACTTCTATGTGTTTGGTATCGAATCATGGGCTTACATTCCCAATGAAAAAAGGAAAGCATTATAGTCTAAAATTGAGAAGTGCATTTTTTTTGGATATTTTGAAGGTGTAAGAGGTTATAGACTTATTCAACACAATTCCAATGAAATTATTATTAGGAAAGATGTTAATTTTAATGAAAGTCTCTTGAACTGCAAGCCTAATTCGATGTTTGTTTCCCCTGCGAGCCAAGTTCGACGTCTATGCCATCTTCTCTTCCCTGCTTTTTTGTTAGTGGTCCTATTCTGGTTTATTTTTCAGATGATGACGATGAGGATGAAAATTCACCTCTGCCTGCTCATTTTCCTATAGTTGGCTCCATTGAACATGAACCTACACTAGCACCAACACTTCCCATGTGGATCTATACAACATGAGAAGTAATTATGATATTTCTAATGATCCTAAATATTAATTTCATACATGTTCATAGTTCCAACGATCTTCCTCTCGTTTGGCTTATGTTTCAAAGACTTGTGATCCAAAAACATTTATAGAATATTTTGGCCATCCAAATTGGGACAGAACAATGAATGAAGAATGTCATTCCTTAATAATGAATTATACTTGGGATATTGTATATCTTTTGAAAGGAATAAAACTTGTTAGATGTAAATGGGTGTATAGAACTAAGTATGCATCAAATGGAAGTGTTAAAAGACATAAGGCTCGATTAGTTTCCAAAGGATTTTCTCAAATTGAAGGGATTAACTATAATGAAACCTTTGCTTGCATAGCCAAAATGAATTCCATCTGCCTTGTTCTAGCCCTTGTTGCCTCACGTAAATGGGAGGTCCATCAAATGGATGTTAAATCTACCTTCTTGCATGGGGATTTCCAAGAAGAAATTTACATGGAAAAACCTCTCGGCTATGTTTAGAATGACTCTATCGTTGTTTGTTGCATTAAGAAATATCTATATGGTACTAAGCAATATCCTTGGGCTTGGTATGCTAAAATGGATAGCTTTCTTCTTGACATTGGCTTTTCTAGATGTCAATCTAACCCCAATGTCTATTCCAAGAAAGTAGTTAACCATTTCATAATACTTGTTCTTTATGTTGATGACCTTATTCTCACTAGTAGTGAACCCAAACTTGTAAACCATCCGAAATCTATCCTTGAGAAGAAATTTGAAATGACATACTTAGGTTATTTGCATTATTTCCTTGTCCTCCAAGTATCACAAACCAAGGAAGAAAATCCATTTACTAGTCTAAGTATGGATGTGACCTTCTTTGTCGCTTTCACATGGAAGATTGTAAACCATCCCCTTATCCCTTTCAATTTGGAATCAAACTTGCTACCACATGTACTACACCTAAAGTAGATGCCACTTTGCACCATCAATTAGTTGGTATCCTTTTGTATTTGACTTATACCTACCTTGATATTTCCTTTGTTGTTGGACTTGTAGCCCGATATATGCAAACACCCCATGAGAGCCATTAGAAAGCAAAAAAAATAATACTTCGGTATATATAGGGTACATATGAATTTGGGATACATTACAGTTCAAGGGAGACACCTTTATTAGTTGGTTTCACTGATTTCGATTGGGCTAGTGACCTTGATGATCAAAAGTGTACTATGGGTTATGTTTTCATTCTTGGTTATGGACCTATCACTTGGCCTTGTAAGAAATAACAAGTTTTTCTCTTTCTTCAACAAAAGCATAGTATCGAGCAACAATTAATGAAATTCTAGAATCCTTGTGGCGTCAACAAATATTTTCATAGTTTGGATTTCAATACTAGCATATGACCACACTCTGGTGTAACATTTAGAGTACCATCAAGATCACCAAATATCTAGTTCAACGTCATCGCAACAAACTTATTGAGCTGCACATGCACTTCATTAGAAAGCTTATTCAAGATCACATTCTCAAAATGCTCTTTTGCCCTACAGATGATCAAGTTGTAGACATTTTCACAAAGTCTCCTACAGAAGTGAAGTTTTCCAAACTTCGATCTACGTTAGGAGTTCAAGAAGTTGTCATTAAGGGGGGATAGGCTCTAATGCCTCTTTCCTTCTCCTATTGTGTCACCTTTTTAAATCCTTCAATTCTATCCCCAAGTTGTTCTTAAGGGGCGATGTTAGGATATTTAAACACTTAGGAGTTAGTTCAGATAAACTTGGTCTAATATATTTTTAGGTAAAGTGTGTTTCTTTAATGTGTTTCCTTAATATGCATTAGTATGCATTTGTAGTTATATAATATGATGGTCATGATATGTTCTCGACATAAAGTGATCTGACGATTCATATTCTCCTCGAAACTAATGACGATATGTATTCGTGCCTTAATACCTGATTGGTCCATGATCTCTACTTAAAGAGCATGGAGGGTCATTTGTTGATGATTGATTTTGAGAAACTCTCATGTAAAAAAATTCCTTTTACATTAATATATTGTGTCAAGTAGCCACATTGGTTGGGGCCATGGACTGTTTTTCTCTTTGATGGTTTTAACCATGCAATACACTAGTGTATTGATCTTTGATTTGTTTGTGTGAGTGGTTGCTTAAGGTGTTCGACCTATGTGGAAAAACCTTGTTCTGTCAAACAACATATTTCAACCTTGAAATTGCATCCCCTTGCTGATTTTTCATACATAAATTGGGTACAATCATAATATATCCATGGTTGGAAAATTTATACATGTGCAATGTGATCATAATGCTCCTTATGCTACAATAAATCAACCCCATTGATGAGGGAACCTAGATGTTAATAAACAATAGAAAGTGCATCACTTGGTTATCCAAGATTAGAGGAAATAGGATATGTAGTGTCTTATTTAGGCTCCATGAGGTGGCTCTCGAGGATAACTAGAACATGAAGGTGCAAATCCACTTCTTCATCCACCAAGCTCTCACCAATCTTGTTGTAGATGGGATCTCCACAAAGAAACCAACAATCCATATCCAATATATATCTCCCAATTACAAAAAGAGTGCTCACATAATCATCATTAGGGTTACCATGTTCTCCATTACATGAGCTAGTGGAAGCACTTGCAATTTCATCTATTCCTTTCAATTCTTCATAAATTTCATCATCTTCGTAAATTTGAAAACGAATTTCATCGTAACTTACCAAACCCTTATCTGCCTCAAAATCCATGATGATGGTTGCTCGAATGTCCTTGTGCAAGTGTACAACATCATAACAAGATGTTTTTTCTAGAATAATACATAATGCATAATCTTCAATGGATTCTTCTCCATCAATATTTTCATGAGATGTTGCAATAGGGTCTTCAAGAAATTAATCATACTTCTGCTCACCAAGATTTGAAATCTCATGTACAAGTGTCTAATGGGATGAACAAGAAAGTCACTCAACCTCACAAAACTCATTTCCAAGCTCCTTCTAGTTTGTCTCACCATATTTTTCTTTGATAGACTTAGCAAGGGCCTTCAATGCCTCGACCTTTTCTTCTATTTTCAGCTAAGAGAGCTTCCAAGGGGTTACTTCAATATGTAAGCATTAGATCTCATATTTCCATTTCTTTTTCATGGTAAGCATCAAATGTAGCATGGACATCATGGCACTCATCAATAAGATCTTCAACTGGATCTTTTTCATAACAAAGATCTCAATGCTTTCAAAATGCTTCAATCAAACCTACAGATGAAGATATTTCGTTCACCAAGACTTTAAACCATCTTCTAGTGAAATATTTTGAGGTACATACAAATATTATCATCATGACATCCTCATGTGCACCATTAAGATATGAAATTATTTGCATGGAGCATGCAATGTTTATTGTAGTTGACTTGGTCTATCCATGGAATTTCACAATGTGCTTGTCCCAATATGGCATTTGGAGCTCATTCGAAAATCCTATAATACTTCGGAAATCAAATGGAGCATAACACTTGACCTCCCATGGGGGTAAGGTCGTGTTTCTTCACTTCCAAATCTTCAATATGACTGAATAATAAGAAAAATTTAAAATATATTACAATTGTAACTCATTTCAATATCATTGGAGTCGAAAAGCGAGTCTTCAAATGCCTTCAAATTTTGCTAGATGTCCTCATCTCTGCAAACAACATGTCACTTCAAATATTTTGGAACAAGACTTCATTCCTTCGTTAAGTCACTAAATGAGAATAAGATATTCAAATAAATTCCCTCATCAAATCACTGCACTACAAGGAAAACATCTTGTAGCAGAGCTTTTTAGTTTGACAAGATTTGGCAAAATTTTCAAAAAAACCTTCGTTATTTAAAGCAAAGGTTTTAGCAAAGATTTTAATGGATGTTCCATATAACTAAAAAGAATTGGGCGACACATGTTTTTTTTGTCAGTGCTTGTAGTGGTAAAATGCATCGGTGCAATATTAAATAACATGCCATGGTGTGCACTTTACAATTTATGGTGGAGGCTATCAATTTAAATTGTTTGGTGTAGGCTTATAAAAAACCACATTTTTATATGACACAAAATAATGATTAATAAAGATACTGAACAATTTCTTTCGAGATTGGTGATTTGGGAACGAGACTGGAGCAACTGCAAGCTAGGGTTTGGTAGATGCGGCCACAGCAGAGGACATCATGAGTACCAAGGGGGGCGGTAATGGAACCCCATCATACAAGCAAGTAGTAGTAGACAAAGGGAAAGGCCTACAATGCATAGTTTTCAAGACACCAATGACAAGAACCTCGAGATCGGAAACAGAAAAGAGTCGGGAAAGTAACCAAAGGAAAGGCAACGACATGGGGGAAGAAACCATAGAACCTAAGAATGTTGCGCAAGAAACAGTGAGCCCCAATGGAGATGAAGGGCACAACCCATGTAAACCAAAGACATCAATGATACCCAAGGTAATACTAGACGATCCACAAACGCAACTTTACAGGGACCAGATGAAGACGCATGTGCTAATCTGCAAGTTTATGGGGTTGTGGCCAACAGAAAGAACGTTGCACAACTGGATTAAATATCAATGGAAGCCAAGTCGAGAAGTGGATCTCCACGTGGGCTCGAAAGGATTCTTTACATCAGTTTTTATGAACCTGGAATATAGGGATAAGATATTTGAGGGGGGGGCATACTTCCACGCCTCAGCAGGACTGTGTTTCTTGAACCATTGGGGAACCCAACATTAAGGTATCATCAACAAAATGGTTGTGGGAGACTGGAGGATCAATGTCGTGTAGGGGTAGCCCTTCTAAAGATCTGTCAACGATGGACGCTTTGATGAAGTGGCTTAGACCTTCCACCATGATGACGAAAAGGAAGGGGGGCAGGGGATCCCCTTGTCGTATGCCATGAGTGGGCGAGAAGGGGTGGGAGGGAACGCCATTGATTAAGATAGATAAGAAAGCAAAGGAAGTGAGGTTGAGGATCCAATCTACCGAGGAAGGTGCAAAACCAAAAGCAAGAAGAACAGATTTCATGTAAGCCCAACTTATTTTGTCAAAAGATTTAGAGAGATCTCACTTTAATAACATACCTGGAGTGTCGATACTTTGAAGAGAGTGGATAACTTCATGAGCGAGGATGACATTGTCAATAATTTTCCTACCTACAACATATCCTGACTGCTTAGGAGAAATGATGAAGGGAAGGAGGGGTTTAAGGTGTTCGGAAATCACCTTCATTAAAAGCTTATAGATTACATTGCAGAGAGCAATTGACCTGAACTGTTTAGGATGAGTAACTCGCTCTTCTTTTGGGATAAGGGTAAGGAAGGTTGTATTGAGTGCAGGGAGAACCTGAATAAAAATTTGAGATTCCTCGATGATTTCCCATACTTCGTCCTGAATCATGGGCCAATAATAGTGAAAAATATCCACCGTGAAGTCGTTAGGACCAAGAGATTTTCCTTCTGGAGTGTCTTGAAGCGCCAGGTCTACTTATTCAATCTTGATTGGCCTCAACAAGGCTTCATTATGTTCCTGATTTATGTTGAATGGAATTTGATGAGTAATTTTTTCAATGGTCGTAGATCGGTCGCCCAGGGGTTCAAACAACAGATCTTGATAATAGGACACTAATTCCTACTCAAGGTCTTCATGATTTTGGAGCATTTGACCTTGCTCCGTGACAAGGTGCGAGATACGGTTGATATGTCTACATTAGATCGTCGATATGTGGAAGAACTTGGTGTTTCGTTCCCCCTCTTGAAGCCATTGTATCCTGGATTTTTGCCCCCACAAGGTCTCCTCTTGTGAATTCCTTTCATCCAACTTTTGTTTTATTAATGCTTCCTACTCTTTGAGTTGCTCTGTGAGGCCTTGATTCCTAATTTGGATCTGAAGGAGTCTCATTTGGTCATTCAAATTCCTTTAGGCTTTGAAAATATTTCTAAAGTTATGTTTGTTCCAAAGCTTGAGGTGTTGCTTAAAGTTTTTTAGTCTTTGCTGAAACCGATACATTTTGGAACCATGAGGGATGGTCGCTTCATGCCACCCGATGGGGCCATGGTTTGGAATTCTGAATGATGGATCCAGAAATGCTCGAATCTAAAAGGCTTGTCGCATGGAGAGCCAGGTTTATCCAACCAGAGCTGAATGGGCCAATGATCAGGCCCAGAGGTGTCTAGGATACTAGCTTCCAATGAGAGTCCATCCATCAAGAGGGAATCTGACATAAAGAAGCGATCTAGAAGGCACATGGCCTATTGGAACCCTAAGCGTCGGTTTGACCAGGTAAAGAGGTCGTTTTGGGTTTCAAGGTAAATGAGACAAAGCTTATCGATTAAGGATTGAAAGTGCCCACTTTCCGCCTTGAGTCTACGAATCCCTCCTCTTTTCTCTTCTAAGTTGTAGATCATATTGAAATCACCGCCCAGTATCCATCTATCATCATTGGTGAGAGTGGAAAGCCAATCCAAATTATGAATGAAGGTTAGCTTTTCCTTCTAAGTAGTGACACCATAGACATTTGTAATGAAGCTTGGCCTATTGGAGCCAATGAGCTTGCATTCCACTGAGATTGTCCATCTGGTAGTGAAGAATTTCTCCATGAGAACATAGCTAGGGTTCCATAGGATGGCCAAACCACCGACCGTGCCTATTACATCATTGTTCATCATTTTCCCTTGCTTCCAACAACAAGAAAGAATTTGATCTATTTCTTCACATGCACATTTCGTTTCTTGTAGAAACATAATGTCAGGTTGTTCCGCTATGATTCGATCTCGTAGAAGCCTTTGCTTGCTACGACCGTTGAGTCCCTGGATATTCCAATAGATGAGCTTCATGATAAGGATGAGGAGGGGAGAGGGGGAAAGTTGTCAGAGATAAGGTGTATCTGACCCGAGTTTACCATGAAATGATGAATCTTTTGTATGAGCTTCTGCATGGATTTTCTATCTCTTTTCTTTTCGTCCTTCTGAAGCTTGCACTGCTCTTTATGTTGGTTACGATGGATGCCCAAGCCCAAACTAGATTTGGTCGTAAAACCCACTAAGGAGATGAGGAAAACCTTATGAACTTTGTGCAGTTGATCTGGAGGGATGGTGATCCAGTTGGCTATTGGTGGCCACCCACCTATTCCAATTGCCTCCTCTTGTCCATTTTTAGTTCAACACGTCCTTCTGTACTTATTTGTAATTATGGGTTCTACACTTTTAGGGTTGTCTGAAGCCCTACAAATTTTCCAGGTGGATATTAGTGGCCTCTCACCTAATCCACCTAGCTTATTTTGTATGTTTTCATGTCAGCGAATCTTGTTGTACTTCTAGGAACGTTTTGGAGGCCCAAACAGTGTTTTTCTAGCTCGCCACAGTAAAATTATAAATGGAGTCATATTTCAACGGTAGAATGTGTAGTTCTCTGAAATACCTTTCCAACGGGCTATCACGTGCCTAAAACAAAGGTCGTATGCAAAAGTTACGACCCCGGGAAGTTGAGGTACCAACTTACCCATAGGGGCCCACATGACTTTTGACGTTTCACCTCCTAGGGTTAGGTTTTTGGATGTCTAGGGTTTTGGAATTCATGAGTAATATCAAAAAGGCCTCTAAAACCTCATTGTAATTCATTCTGCTCAGACGGATGTGTGTAGTATCCACATCTCTTCTCGGATATAGCTACCACCATTTAAGCAAGTGTTTCAGTACTACAGTTTTACAGTTTCAACCTATTTCATTTTTCAATAGAAGTTATTGTTCACTGGATATTTGTGTTATTCTTCATATCTCTGTGTTTATTGTATTCAATATGTTAATCATTTCGTTCCACTCCTAAATACGAATCAGTGTGGTCGAGGTTGGCCAGTCACAGATGACTTGGATCTTAGCTGGATCAACATGTACCCCATGCTCATCAACAATGTAGCCCAAGTATTGGACCATGTTCATGCTAAAAGAGAATTTTTCCAAGTTTGCATATAGCTTGTGCTGCCACAGAGTGCTCAAAACCTGTTGAATATGCCACATGTGTTCCTCCCATGTTCTACCGAGGATGAGGACGTCATCCAAATATACCACCACAAAGGAGTTGGTGAAGGGTCTCAATACATCATTCATCAACCTCATGAAAGTGGTTGGTGCATTTGTTAAGCCAAAGGACATGACTAGCCATTCGAAGAGACCTTCTTTAGACTTGAAGGTTGTCTTCCATACATCAATTGGTTCGATGGGAACCTGGTGGTAGCCAGACTTGAGGTCAATCTTGTTGAAGAACTTTGCCCCCTTGAGTTGGTAAAGAAGGTCATCAATCCTGGGAATGGGGTAGCGGTTCCTGACTGTGATTTTGTTTAAGGCTTTGTAATCAATGCAGAGTTTATAAGTCCTGTCCTTCTTCTGCACCTGTACAATCAGGCTTCCACAAGGGGGGGATTTGGGTCTGATGTACCCCTTTTGAAGAAGCTCTTGGATTTGACGCCTGATTTCACAATTTTACATCAACGAGCGACGATAGACAGGTCCATTAGGTAGAGGTGCATCGGGTGTGAGATCAATTGGATGCTTGACTTGACAGTGTGTCGATACCCCTATAGGTGAGGAGAAGATGTCGTTGTATTCTTCCATGATCCCGTACACTTGCTTCTGCTACAAATAGAGGCTCTGTGTAGAGGACATGGATGTGGCGGTGACCTTTGGCTTACTGTGAGCACGGATCACAAAGAAGACGAACTTCTCGATCTGTGAAATGACCTTACTGCATTGCTTAGCAGAGATTAAAGAAATAGCAGTAGGCGACGCTACCTCTGGTATCCTGTACAATTGTCTACCCAAAGTAATAATAACATTGTGGGGTCTAGACACATACACAACATGATGCTTCCACAAATATGGTTGTCCTAAAAGAACATCACAAACTTCAAGGGGAGAAATATCACACAGTACCTCATCTTTGAAAGGCTTGATGTCGTAGGGTAGACGACACTGTTGGCTGACACGAAGATCTCTTCCTTTGCGAATCCAGATGATGGTGTAGGGTTGCGGCTGCGATGTCGTTGGCAAGTCCAGCAGCTTGACGACCTCTGCTAAAATCAAGTTCTTCTTACTATTTCTATCGACAATGAAATGAAGCAAAGCCCCCTTTACCCACATCTGCGAGTGAAAGAGGCATTCCCCTTCCTTTGGTTCTTTTGGTTCGCTCGGCCAAAATTTGGTGGTAGCGACAGTGGCACTGGGTTCAGCATCGATAATCTGCTTCACTCCTTCAGAATTTGATTCGGAATCAGAATCGGCCTCTGACTCGGAAGCCTTCAGTTTGACCATGAATGACTGCTTGGAGCGACATTGTTCGATGTTGTTCCAAGGGATTTTATGGTACTCACACCATTTTCCCGTGTCCTTCTTCGTCTTCTCATTGCTCTTCTTGTGTTGCGGCTTGGACTAGTTGTCCTAAGGGCGACCATCCTGACTTGGTCCCTTGCTATGTGGGTTGGGGCCACCTTTGCCCTGCTTCGGATGTGAGGGGTTTGCAGATATAAACTCTCACCTTTTCTACTTAAATTTCTGCTCGATCTTGATAGTGTATCTATAAGCCGTGCCCAATGAGGTGATGTCCAGAAACTCCATTTATGTTTGAATGTATATGTGCAAACAACTGCGGTATTTGAGCACCAAATGACACTCAGAGTCTTTGATACAGTACTGTCTGGTCCCTTTCTTAACATAGGGTGGTCCATCTAGTGTACTGGTCCTCATAGCTTCCAACATGGTAGTATTGTTCTTTAATGGTGTCCTAGAAAGAATCCCATGTGGGGGCCACCACAAACATTGTAGATTCCTATATGGACCTTTGCTCAGAGTAAGTATCCCACAAGTCTTTAACATGGGGAATGACCTTGAGGAGTGCAAAAGTGATATTTTCCCTATCGGAAAAATTGTGGACCGAAAAATACCCTTCGATCAAATTCAACCACTTATCTACAACATCCGCATCTATCAATCCTTCAAATAATGGAATATCAAATTTTACATGTACCTCGAAGGGGGTTGCATGGCCACTTGATGAAGATGCTTCTCTTGTGGGCAATCATTGAAGGGTTGCATGGCCACTTGATGAAGATGCTTCTCTTGTGGGCAATCATTGAAGGGTTGCATGGCCACTTGATGAAGATGCTTTGCATGAAGTTGTCCATCATTTTGTTCCTTTGTCGCACGAGGGCTTCCTTGAACAACATTTTAATACGATCTCTTGCTCCATCTTCTTTTCGTCCCCCATGGGTTGTTGTTGGGCTCGACGCAACCGATCTTCCAATGGCTCGATTGGTTCGAGTCCCAACTTCTTGTACCCAGATATTGTTGGGGACATGCACGGAGAAAAACAAATGAAAAGAAAACTACTATGATTCCACTGATCTAGATTTAGGAGTGGAACACACTGATTAACATATTGAATACAATAAATAGGGAGATATGAAGAATGATACAAATATCCAGTGAACAATAACTTCTATTGAATAATCAAATACGTTGAAACTGTAAAACTACAGAACTAAAACACTTGCTCGAATGGTGGTAGCTATCTCTGAGCTTCAGAGCTTCTTGGGACTAGCCAAATTCTACCGATGGTTCGTGTTGGGATTCTCCCATATTGCATGGGCCCTCATCCAGATGACCAAGGGCAGTGCCAGGGCCAAGTTCGTGTGGGGGAAGGAACAACAACGAGCATTCAATGATCTGAAGCATCGCTTGTGCTCAGCTCCAGTACTCTCCTTTCCCGATCTGCAACAACCATTCGAGATTGAGACTGATGCATCTGACTATGTTGTGGGCGCAGTTCTCACTTAGCATGGTCATATGGTGGCATACCATAGTGAGACACTCTCAAATACTATCCATAAATACCCCACCTATGACAAGGAAATGTATTCCATTGTGCAAGCTTGTCGTCAATGGAAACATTACATTCTGGGAAAGGAGACAATCATACACATTGATCACAAGCCTATGCATTTCATACAGACACAGGGGAAATTGTAGAACGGCCGCCATAAGAAGTGGTCCACCTACCTGCAGGAGTTCCATCTCAACATCAAGTATAAGACATGTATCTCAAATCATGTCACTGACTGCCTCAGTCGACCTCATATGGATGCACTCGCCACTGTGCTCCATTCTTGTGGACATGAAGCATATGAGTGGCCCCAACTTTATCAACAATATCCAAACTTTGCCACCACCTATCAGCTCTTGGCTATAGGCGCGATTGTCACTGATTTTCACATTCAGGATGAACTATTATGTCACCTGGGCCATCTATGTGTTCCTACAAGCGAACGTGCAAAGATGATTATGGAAGCTCACTACAGTCATATGGCAAGGAATTTTGGCGTGGAGAAAACTGTGGTCATTCTTCAGAAACATTTTTATTGGCCAAAACTTCGACAGGACGCCATCAAGTATATCATAGCTTGCACTACCTGTTCCGTTTCCAACCCAACCATCAATAATCAAGGCTTATACACCCCTCTTCCTACTCTTGATAAGCCTTGGGAATCCATCTCAATGGATTACATGTCTGGCCTTCCGTCCATTAGGCATGGAAATGACTATGTATTTGTGGTCATTGATTGGTTTTTGAAGATGGGCATTCTCACAGCGTGCAAGAAGACTATCACAGTGACAAATATTTCCAAGCTCTTCTTTGAACGAGTGTGGGTCCACTTTGTGCTACCACATACCATCATCTCCGATCAGGACAACAGGTTCCTCAGCACATTTTGGTCGAGCCTTTGGTCATTGTTGGACACCAAGACCACAAAATCCATTGTTTTCCACCCCCAAACAGATGACCAAATAGAGGTCATCAATCAGATGATTGTGCACATCCTGTGCATGTACAAATCTAAGCATCCACATACACAGGAGGAGAGTCTCCCCTATGTTCAACACAATTACAACATGGCTCTCCATAGCTCCATTAGCCATTGTCGATTTCAGGTGGGGCTGGGATTCCAACCCTTGGGACCCATTGATGTTGCACTTCCTCTTATTGCCACATAGAGAGACTCTTCCCATGATCAGTCTATGATCGACAAAGCCACCAGATTCATTAAGCGAATTCAGCACATCCGCCAACTGGTCCAAGAGATTTTGCAGAAATCCAATACTAAGTACAAGCAACGTCGTGATCAACAGAGGGTACCACACCAGTTTCAGGTTGGCGACAAAGTCTGGTTACATTTGTAGAAGGAGTGTCTTACAGGGCCCCATCGAAAGCTCCACCCACTTCGCTATGGGCCTTACACTATCACCAAGGTCGTGGGTAGCAATGCTTTTGAGCTCAACACTCCACCCTTCCTTGGACTACACCCAATGTTCAATGTGGACCTCCTTCGACCATATTTTCCACCATTATTGGACACCTCAGAGATCGCAGAACAAATGACACCCACAGAGCTCAACCCTCACTGCATGGAATATGCATCCACTAATCAGATAGTGGACACACAGGTCAAGGGCACTCGCCAGCATAGGATTCAACTTTATCATGTTGTCAAGGTAGGGAAACTCCTCCACCAAGGCAAGTGGCTCACCTAGGGCCAAGTCCAATAGAAGTTTACTCACTTGATGCGGGAACTCAACACAATGGAGACCATTGTTTCCTAAGGGGGGAGGATTGATCCAGTTGGCTATTGGTGGCCACCCACCTATTCCAATTGGTTTCTCTTGTCCATTTTTAGTTCAACACATCCTTTTATACTTCTTTACAATTGTGGGTTCTACACTTCTGGGGCTATATGGAGCCCTACACATCTTCCAGGTGGATATTGGTGGCCTCTCACCTAATCCAACTAGCTTATTTTGTATGTTTTTATGTCAGCACATCTTGATGTATTTCCAGGGCCATTTTGGAGGCCTAAACAATGTTTTTTTGGCTCGCCACAGTCAAATTGTAGACAGAGCCAGAGTTTGATGGCAGAATGTGTATTTCTTCGAAAGACCTTTCCAACGGGCTATCACGCGCCTAAAACGAAGTTCGTATGCAAAAGTTACGACCCCGGGAAATTGAGGTACCAACTTACCCATAGGGGCCCACATGACTTTTGACGTTTCACCTCCTAAGGTTAGGTTTTTGGATGTTTAGCGTTTTTCATTCATGAGTAATATAAAAAAGGCCTCTAGAGCATCATTGTGATTCATTATTCTCAGACAGATGCGCTAGCAACCACATCTCTTCTCATAGATAGCTACCACCATTAGAGCAAGTGTTTTAGTTCTGCAGTTTTACAATTTCAACATATTTCATTATTCAATAGAAGTTATTGTTCACTGGATATTTGTGGTATTCTTCATATCTCTGTGTTTATTGTATTCAGTCTGTTAATCAGTTCGTTCCACTCCTAAATCTGGATCAGATGGTGTATAATTATTGTTTACGATAGGCTTGTTCTAGATGTACCAAGTCTATTCCTGCAAGATCATGTTCGTCTAGGTCCATTTCGACATCTCTTTCTTCAAGGTCAAATGCTTCACCATCCTTGATGTGGGAAGGGGGAATGGGATGGATCTGCTCCAAGACAGGGGTATTCGTCGTTTTTCCTTTTATGTTGCTTTGGGTTGCAGCTTCCTGAGGAGGGATCTACGGTTCATCCATGTCCTCTAGAATTTGTTAAAGGATGTCAAAAGAGTTGCTTGAGGGTGGTTCCTTAGTTGCATTTGTCACCATTTTCCTACTCACTCGACGATGTCGACTAGTTACATGAATGAATCTATCTTTTGATTTACTTGCTTCAGGTTTTTCATCCTGCTAGCGATGTTAAGAGGACAGTCTCTGAAAACATGTCCATGTTCATGACATTTTCTACAACGAAAAGGTATGTGCTCATAATCAATAGTTTGAGACCATTCCTCATCATGATATTCAAGGGTAATGGAGCTTGAGATGGGATTTGAAATATTAAGATAGACACAAATGCGAGCATATGAGGTGTACCTTCTCTGCTTGGTTGCCTCCGAGGATTTAACATAGACCTCGATGGTATTTCCAATGCCAGCCAGGATCTCTTCTAACTATAACTCACGTGGAAAGGAATATAAATAGATCCAGACTGGTGCATGTGCAAAGTATTATGTTTCAGGGCTAAACTTCTCCATCCAGAAGCGCAGAAAGAGGTCGACTGAGTTGAAGAAATATGGTCCCCCATCAAATATGCGGTTTCGATCTTCTAGGTTGTGAAAGATGATGATAAAAAAAACCTTGGATCCTAACTATAGGTCATAATGTCCTTTGGGTTTCCACCACTGGTGTATCCATTTGATGAGCTCACGTTCAGAAGGCCAGAGGCCTAAGAATTTTCCTACCAGAGCATAATCTCTCATGTATTGTTTTTGTTCTTAGATTTTGGGCGTGTTGATCACATATTTTGGTGATAGTGGTGCCCGAGGGATGAATTTCCTGGGTTCCTAAGGACGCGTCGCCTTTTCCTGAGTTGGTCCTGTATCAATCTCCATTTCTTTGCCTTTAGCTACGCCTTCAAAGAAAAA
>ML782151.1:520316-552816 GCA_009831015.1 Picea engelmannii | reverse complement strand
TGTGTGGAATTATTGGAGCTATGAGCTTCTCCTCTTTGTCTTGCATTCAACATTTGAAGATCCATTGGTGAGTGCAAGTTATAGGTTCCTCACATCCCTTCTTTACCAAAACCCTAGTTTCTTTTTTCCTTTCTTAGTTTAGTGAAGTAAAACTTATTTTGTTTGTCACTAACCTTCCAATCAACTAGTGGTTGGGATCAAGTAGTTCATGCATATGAAAAATCTTGTCAACAAACACAACCCTATGACTCGGTAAGAGAAGAATCCATTATAAGAATTTAGGGAATTTCATCCTCACAACTACTGAAAACATGCGATAGGTATTCAAGATACCTAGAGGCACACAATATGGAACAAAGTCAAATTTAGGGATGTTATCGAGGATAATCCAACATTTCTGTTGTTCCACCTTACTAGATGGGTGATTAGGCAAGATATCAAAAATACTTACAACATTGACCATCAAAAGTTGAAATATGCAAAACACTAAGAAAAATGACGAGTTGAATCTTTGGAAAACAAGATGTTGTGTCATGGACGAAGGAGTGGGTTAAATATTCTCTATAGTCCTCCACTCCAATGTACACAAAGAGTAGGCAACAAATATAGAACAACAACTACATTTTTGGGTATGCAAGGTAAGGGAAGTGTCCTACAACTGATTTTTCATGTATAACATGTTTTTTGGTTGACAGTCACCTTCTTGCCATTAATAAACACATAGGAGAATTTATAGAATGAGTTTCTATCCATCCTTTACCTGTACACAATAATATGGAAAAGAGAGACGTAATACAATTATCAATTGTTTGAAGACAAGGTCATGGGTCGATGTTGCAAGATGCACAAGGAAATGGATGAACATGTAGAATAGTTGAAATCTCGTGATTAAATTATCATGAGAGAAGTCGAGCACTAGTTTGAAATGTTGGATTACTCTCATATATGAGTATGGAGTTTTCCACATCACCTTACTACACTTTTGAAGTTCGTTCAGAGTGAAGTACAATTATCCACAATATATCTTGACAATTTTATATTGCAAATCAACATTTTATATAAATCAAGAAAGTGGTTCCTTGACAGATGCCATGTATGTGGGCATGGGAGTATTACTCCTAATCCACTATTGAATAAAAAGCTAAAGAAGCCTATCCATTAGACCTCAACTTCATCACTTTGAAGATGAAGCATTACAACCCCTTGAACAAGTTAACAAAGGTGTATGTGATGAAGGGATTTGGATGGTATTGGAACCCCTTACATGAAGAATTTTTCCAAAGGAAGCATCAAGATAACAATGATTAGATAATCATCATCTTGGATAAGTTAGAAATAAGTTCGTCCAACAACGTCATAGACGTGGAGGTGGATGAAGGTGATGCATATAACTTGGATAACTATGTTGTATAAGGTCAAAAGACGACTATGAACCTAATATAGTGTGAGTGAGTTGGTGGGGATGAAGCCTTGGAGTGGACTATCAAGATCAATTTCAATGTGTAAACATTTATGAAAGAGTTTCGAGTATATCATGCTAAGACATAACTGAAAAGGAAAGAAATTAAGGACAAGAAGACAAAGTTGGCGAGGGAGGTGACTTGACATATCAAGTTGATCCTATCATTGGGGGAATAATCTCAAAAAGTACAAAAAGAGGTAGTTGAAATAAAGGCTCAAGTAGTTGCGGGGAGGAAAGAAAAGAAGTAGGCCAAGGAAGTCAACACTATCCTAAAAAACAATACATCTCCAAATTCAAAGAAGAAGGTAACAATGGAAGAACAATCCAAGAAGAGTTGAAACAAAAATGTTGAAGGAACCATTGACATGAGTCCATGGAAAAGTCATAGTGAACTATTGGAAATGTATGGCAGTAGTGAGGAACTTACCAAGGCTGACATGGAAGTCGTTGAGGTTTCCAAGTTGATGTAGAATATGATAGAACCAAAAGGTTTGTCATATATCATACACTATTGGATGGCACAAATAAGAGGTTAATTAAAACATGAGCTTGTATTAACAATAAAAGGATCAACGAGCTAGAAAAAAAAAAGAGCAAGTAGAGGTTGAATGATTGTATAATAGGGTATGGACCATGAATCTAGACTAATACACGAGCACTTTGATTACAACAAGAGTGCGAGGGACAAAAACATAAGGACAAGGAGTTCAATAAGAAAAAGAGGGAATATAAGAAAAGGCAGTAGAAGAAGGACAAAGGGGAAAAGCAAAAGAAAAAGGCGTGGGAAGAAGAGGAGTTGAAAGAGCGATAAGTCAACTTTGATGAAGAAGAATTTGATAATTTGGAAAAAAAAAAAAGTACATTAGGAAAGTGACAATGAGATAAAGAAATAAATCCTTGCATCTTGAAGCATAACCAAGAGTAAAATTAGCAAGGAAATTCCAATGATAGGGATCTCTCCAACCTTAATGCACAAAATACTCAAAGTGATGGAGATGAGGGAGAGGTTGACTAAGAGAAGCACACTTGGGTTTATATAAGAAGGAATGCATCTGCTAGTCCTTGAATTGTTTTAGACTTGGTAGGTTTAAACATGGAACCAATAACCAAAATCATAGTAATATTTGAACTCGGGATGTTAGGCTTGGGTTTCTTAGTAAAATGAAAATTGAAGTCCTTGGATTGTATGAAGAAATTGGTAAGATTGAGACTATAGTCAARGCAATGATCCCCGGGCAAGGGAAAAAGATTGAGATAAGGGACAAGGCCGACATAAAAACTAGTTTGGGAGAATGATATAGGGATGTTGGAAACTATAATGTCAATCTCAAAAATTGGGGATACATCAYGGTCATTGATGGGTATAACTTGAGTTTGTTACCACAACAATGAAACTTTCACCAAAAGCATCAAGGAAACATTTTAGCATATCCTACCAAATGCTCAATGAGAATTATCGGTACTTACATGCCAAAGTTAAGTAGAAGGATAAGTGGATAAGGAAGTTGGAATGAAGATGAAATATAATCATGGGCCTGACTAGAGCCATGTTCTCGACAATTGAAGTTCCTAATGGAAGTTCTAAAGAAGAGGAAAATAATAAATATATGGAATCAACATGGGGAGGATGCACAACTCATACTACGTGTCAAGTTAGATGAAAGAGACCGTAGAAAAACTCTGTGACACATGGCTTAAGTAGGCTAGGGCACTCTATTGGGCAGTTTTGGGTGTGAACACCTTTATGGGTATTGTGCACCAGAATGCAACTATTTTTAATCAAACCAAGTCAACTAAAGGGAGGGATTGACCTAGTGATCAAAGTTGACCATGTCAAGTGACCCCTTTCCACAAGCATAGGATGTCATTGAAAGAACATGTTACACTTTTTTTTGTTTTTACTATTTAAAGTTGTGAGAAATTGAGCACTATTATTTTGGTTGATTCTCCATGGATAAATCTTGTACTCTTGATTATCTTAGCTAAGTACTTTTGCCTCTTTTTGCAGTGGGTTTCCTCTCAGTACTCAAGTTTCCCCACTTAAATATTGTGTCAATGTTTTTCTTGTGTGATTTTATCCTTTGGATCTAACGTTCATGATTGGTTCAAGCAAACCATACATGTATGTCGTATTGTGCTTTTCCATTTAATCATTTACTTAACACTTACATTATTAGATTTGAATTGATTGATTATTGTTGATTGCATTTCAATTATTTATGTTATCATGTACCATTCATGACTATTATTGCTCATTGCATCAAGTATGTTATTGTTGTTTGTTTAGTTTTAGTTATGGCAATTTTCAGATGGCTAGGCTCTGAATATTAACTAAAAGTTAATTAAGTTATTTCATCCAAAAATGGCTAAGTTATTAGAAATAGAGGAATAAACTTAGTTAAGTTGTACTCCCTTGGTCCAAAGTTTAGTACCATAGTGTTTTGTTAGTTTACACATTGGTGACTATCTTAGACTTAACATAGATCCACCGTGCTTAATTGTTTTAACACAATTAACATAAATATAGAGGAAAATATTCTTCATTATCAAAACAATTGAGAGAGGAAGTGATTTCATTTTTATTAGACAAGATTCAATGGTTAGGCCTCATAGCTCAAGAGACCAGGCAAAAAAGGCCTTCTCAGACTTCGTTAGGGATTTCTAAAATTTATTTATTTGGTTTAGCCAAGTAGATTATTTGGATGTAGGATTGCATTGTTTTATTTATTTTTTAAAGTTTTTTGGTTAGCGTCCACTTATCGCGATGTGACTAGTGTGCCTAACTCCACCTAGGATTGAGTGGAACTAATAACATTCCAATTTGACTTCTTTGGCTAAAAGGTTGAGGGTGAGGGGTATCTATTCCACCAAAGATGCTTACGGCTCACACTCGACCCCACTCACCATCACAAATATGGGTTTGCAACTAACATGAGCAATAGTAGGGGTAGTAGAAGATTGTGGGGGAGGCATCCTTGACCCTAAAGGAAACCGAGAATAAACCTTTGCATGGGGACTAGGTGAGACCACTAATAACCATGACGAAGCACTCACTCTTATGTAGAGGATGATGCTTATAAAGAAGATGGGAGTAAAAACAACCTCAATGATAGGGACTCCTTGGTTATTATTTGACATATGATTAATCATTCATTGCCTAAATAAATCCAATTGAGCATAATTATCCAAAGAGTTAAGAGGATGGCATAAAGTATTGAATCCATTTCATTCTTCCATGTTCTACATTCGCACAATACCACAACATATGGAATGTCAAATGAGGCAAGCTCATTACAAATAGGTATTTTTAAAATTAAAAGGGGAGGTTGATAATTATTGTAATATTCCACAACTCACAACATAAGCAATAGGCAAGGCATGATCCAATCCACATCAAGGAACACGTGGAAATTGTGGCAACCATGGTTAATGACTCATTAATGGCTTTGTATATCCATGCTCCTTCTCATCTATTGTTGCAAGACATCACTCATTCCGTCCTTGTCTAGATGGGATAGCTCACAACATGTAGGATAATGTCTCTTGTAATACATGTTACATTCCCTCCAGTTGTTACTGCCACCTTTTATCACCGAATGCAAGGGTTTGCGAGAGGCATCAATCCATGCTTGTATCTTCAGGGCTAGGAATGCCTCAGAGAGCCTAGAAATAGGACATTGTAGTGGGACTTGAGAGGCATCAACTTTTGTTTGTTTTTGTAGGTCTAGAAACATTTCAGAGTGCATCAATTCATAGAAGAGAATATGGACAATAATCACGAGCATCCCAACATATGTGTCTACTATGAAATCATTGACACATGTAGAGGCCTCCGAAGATGTGAAAAACATTATGATGAAGCTCGAGAATATCTTTACTTGTGTGCCAAGAAATAGGAAGGGTGGAGAAAGCATTGGGAACAAGAAAATTCAAGAGATAAGTAAGTGATTCAGAGGTAGTTGATCAAAACTAAAGGATCAATCATAGAAGTTTAAGGGCAAGCAAATTCAAATGGAACTTATTGTGGAAAACAACAATAATAGACTATAAGAAATGAAAGTAAGATTCACAATGCTACATGAGAGAATCTCAAAATTGGAATTGGAACAACGTCCTAGATATGAGGAAATTACGAAAGTTATTCCCCTATTTTATCTGTTGGCTCATATGAATTGGACCAAATTGCAGGCATGGAAGAAGACACCATTCAACAAGGAGGTGAGCAAGCAAGGAGATAAAACTCAATCAATATCTCGTAAAAAGTTGGAAACAAAAAAGATGCCCACAACGAGTATGGAAACAAAATTCTTTGAAATATGTTAGGTTATAGGAAGCAATTTTGTTGAAATTTCAAAAAACTGTGAAGTTTTTAAGTTAGCTTTGCCATATATATTTTGTATTAATATGTTGGACGGTACGGTCACAACCCCCTTTTAATACAAAAATTATTTGTGTCTAGTTTTTTTTTTTAAACATGAGCACAAGCACAAACATTAACTATGCCTTACTTTCACTAATCCAACAAGCCACCATTCACAAAATTGCATTATTTAAATTGAAATAAATCAATCCTTCATTTACAAGCAACAAAAGGTGAAAATCTTAAAAAAAAATAAAAAAATTAAGCCCCCTTAACCTAAATTCAACCCACGTAATTTTTATAAAATTATACCTGCCATTGAAACTATACCAGAGAATTATTTATCTCTCAATAAAAATGAAACTAGTAGTGAGGAAGTTTCCACCAATAAACTAAAATCAATTAGTAAAATTATATCCTCGATTCCATGGTAAGAAATGGTTAAACCCCTTGACCTTAATTCAACCCACTTAAATTTTTATGAAGTTATACATGCCATCTAAAATATACAAGGGGATAACTTAACTCTCAATGGAACTGGTAGTTAGGAAGCTTCTTTCAAACTGGGTTAATATTTTTACAATTTTCAAACATGCACTGTTTCGTTAAAAGTCGGTGCAATTTGTTGTATTCGAGTTTCTACCTACAATGGGCAATATTCTCTGCTTGCACCCACGAGGTAGGTCCACCGACATGTATACCCAATTTAAAAAAAAAACATAATTTCTACTAAAACCTTGGAAGAATCTCAAGAAATATCCAATTAAAGAACAAGGTCAAATGTTTATATTTGACATTGCTGGTATGTCATTAAAATTCCAATATTCCAAATTAGAATAAGTCACCATGTGTTTTTAATTCATTAATTTCAATGGATATAGTTGATGACGAGACCATATAGGAGCACACTTATAAAGTATCATTAAAACAGATTATTTTAAAAAAATGCCCTTAAAGTCTAAAAGGGAAGTCAATAACTTGTTAGGAATTCTCACTTTTTGAATCCCCATGATTGATATAATCAATATATTTTTATTTTGGATAAAGAAGGAAAATACCTTTACCTACATTACATTTTGGGTAAAACAGTAGATCACATTAGCTAAGACTATGTATCTCTAATGTTTACCTACATAAGTTGCCAACAATTAAATTTTCTTCCACATGTGCTCATGTGACCAATAAGAAAAGAAAACATGCGTTCAAAGCATGCTTGATATTCGAAAATGACATGTGCTCAGTTTCAGAATCACTCATTGTTTTCTTTCAATGAATTTGGTGCAATAGTGGCAAATTCAATATATTTATAGTTATATTATATTCTTTGTGTTCCATCAAGTTGTCTCACGATTGATTGCCCTCGTCTAAAAGTCTAAAAATGAAGTAACTTGTTTGTAATTCAAAAAGAAAATAGGAAGTTCAGTATGATAGGTAGTTAATGATAGAGAAAGTTATCCTCTTTGCAATACATCTATATCTTTGTTGTGAAATCTTTCTCACTTGGTGGTAGTTTGCCTACTAATGGATTTGAACTTGCATTTTGATATTTTCCTTTTATGTTTTTTTTGGATTGATATTTGAGTTTGATGTGAAAGTATTTATTTTTTTCAATCTGTTATTAATATTGTCAATAATTTTAATTTCGTGTTTTATGTGTTTTTTAAAACTTATAACTATTATTTGTTTGTTGTTATATGTTGTTTTATTATATTAATATATCTCTATATTGGGATTTTGTTTCACGTTCTTTTTTTTCAAAATAAATGGATATTTACAACTACATGTCATTCCACATTAATATTTTTCTTTTTTTATAAAGGATAATTGTTTTGTATGAATTTGATAAAGTCAAAAAACCATGTCAATTGGGTTTAGCTTGGGTGGTTGGGAAGAATGATTGTTATTCTCATCATGTTCAATTCTCGCAAGTAACATGTTGAGCTCATAACTAGACTTTGTAACCTGAAAAAAAGAGAGTCAAGAAATCATATTAAATAATCAAATTATAACCATAAACTTTAATGGTATAATTAGTTTACTTCCTCCAATGTTTTTTTAAGAGGAAGAAAAGAATATGTTCTACATTTTATTTTTGTTAACTAAAACAACACTTTTAAGATAATTGATAACTTAGTTTACTATCTTTTTAAGTTTGTGCTTAGAAATAAATGTAGATATTCTCATATTTGAATGACTTTTTAAAAATTAAAAATTATTTTATATTTCTATTGTTACATCATATTTGTATAAAAAAAAAATGTAAAACAACCATAAGACAAAAAATCTAGCCAAGAGAATAAAATGGCATAAAGTGCCACACCATCCCATAGATAAAATAGTAAATAGATAATCAACATACCACTATGGAAGAGTGAGTAGGAATCAAACTCATGTTAGGAGGAGGGTGTTTGTCCCTCAGGGGAAGCACCCATCCTTTAATGAGAAGCTCACTATCAATCACCATGGGTTTCCATTCGTCAATGCACGAGGTAACTTGCTTGTAATTCAAAAAGAAAATAAAAAGTTCAATATGATAGGTAGTCAATGATAGAGGAAGTTACCCTCTTTGCATTGCATCTACTTTTGTTGTGAAATCTTTATCCCACTAGGTGGTAGTTTCCCCACCATTGTATTTGAAATTACATTTTGATGTTTTCTTTGGATTGATGTTTGAGTTTTTGTGTTCATGTGAATTTATTTATCTTCTTCAATATAGTATTAACATTGCCAACAATTTTAATGCCTTGTTTTATGTGTTATCTTTAACTTATAGTTATTATCTATTTGTTGTTACATTTTGTCTTGTTATATCAATGCATTTTTATGTTGTAAATTTGTTTTATATTCTGTTTTTTTTTAAATGAATGGGTGTTTACAACTACATATCACTTTACATTAATATTTTTTCCTTATAAAGAATAAGTGTTTTAAATAAATTTGATAAAGTAAAAGAATTATATTAAAGAATCAAATAATAATCATAAACTTTAATTGCATAATTAGCTCACTTACTCCAATATATTTTTGGAAAGGAGGAGAAGAATATGTTTTACTTAAGTTACGAGCTTGTGGTGTAATGACAAAGTAAGAGAACATGCCAAATACAAGTTTTAAATTTTATCTTTGTTAACTAAATAACACTTTTACGATAATTGATAATTTAGTTGACTATCTTTTTAAGTTTGTGCTTAGAGATAAATGTAGGCATTCTCATGGTCATTTTTTTTTTAAATTATAAATTGTTTTATAAATGTATATATATAAAGGGTTGTGAAAGAACCACAAACTATAATTAAAAGACAAAAAACCTAATCAACAAAATCTTGTGATGTACGAATTAAAGTGGCATAAATTGCTACACCATCCAAAAGATAAAAATTGGCATACCACTATGCCAGACTAAGTAAGATCAAGAGAATGTTGGAATCAAACTCTAGCCAGGAGTAGGGTGTTCGTCCTTGGGGGTGGGGCATCCTTCAATGATGAGCTCAAGATCAACCACTATGGGTTCCCATTCGTCATTGCCCTGATTGGGTTCTCTGGGACACTTTGATTTTGAGATGGTCGTGAGAACAATAGGAAAATTGTCGAATTGAGGGACCTTTAAGGTTCTAGCTAAGGCCACATCCTTTGTCTCTCTCAATGCTTCCTTGCAACTCAACCTACTTTGTGTTGGCATTGATGATTGCTCAAAGCTCATGAGTCTGTGGAATGAGAAGGAGGATGCATTTCATGTGCCATTCTACTCATGTTACATGGTGCACTGGTCCAATAGTCCACTGGTTCATGCAGATGAGCTACTTCCATCTCCACCTTTCATGCTTGCACCTAAATCTACCGAAGCAAATGGGCACATATTAGAATGCTTACTTTTATTTACTAAAATATTGAATATTGTTGGAATTATGCATAGTGCAGATGTTTATTTTTATTTTTATGGGAGATGACTAAACGTGTAGCAAGTGACTAAAAAACTACTTATTACTAACATCTACTGGATCATACAGGTCCCTAGGACCTTTACTCCAAAAAGTACATCTGAAAGATGCATAAGTCTTAACAAAAGCTTTAACATTCATTGTTTTACTTCATGTTACATGGTGCACTAGTCCAATGGTCCGTTAGCTCATGCACGTGAGCTACTTCCATACCCACCTTTCATGTTTGCACCTAGATCTACAGAAACAAATGGGAACACATTAGAATGCTTACTTTCATTTACTAAAATATTGAATATTATTGGAATTACACATAGTACATATGAGAGTTTTTATGGGAGATGGCTAAATGTGTAGCAAGTGATTGAAAAACTACCCAAAATTACTTATTACTGACATCTAGTGGATCATACAAGTCCCTAGGACCTTTCCTCCAAAAATTACATCTAAAAAATGTGAAATAAGTCCTAACAAAAGCTTTAACATTCATTGTTTTACTTCATAACAATAGGAAAATTGTCAAATTGAGGAACCTTTAAGGTTCTAGTTGGGGTCAGATCCTTTGTCTTTCTCAACACTCTCTTACAACTCAACCTACTTTATACTGGCATCGATGATTTCTTGAAGCTTGAGAGTGTGCGCCTAAAATCTCAACAGTCAGAGTCAGTCATTGCTAGAAGGGGATAGAAGGGGCCAATGATCTGGATTATTTTCGGCATGAAATGAGAGCGGAGATATAATAAAGAAATGCACAGAGATATCACGTATATCCAATAATATAACATAAATATATCAGAGATGCAACCATAAACACAGAGATACAGTAATACACGATTTCTATTAATGAAATAAATGTACAGAGACTGTAAAGATACAGAGTGAAAGACTCACTAGAATGGTGACAACTTATCTCTGAGAATAGATGTGATGACTACTCGCATTCGCAAGAAGATGATTACAATGAGGCTCTAAAGGCCTTTTTACAATAAACATGAATGTCAAAAACCCTAGACATCCAAAAACCTAACCCTAGGAGATGAAGCGCCAAAAGTCATGTGGGCCCTGTTTGGGTAAGTTAGTACATCAACTTCCCGGGGTCGTAACTTTTGCATACGATCTCTGTTTTAGGCATATGATAGCTCGTTGGAAAGATATCGTCAAGGAGATTCATTTTGGGGGCTCATTCATGCCTTTATCTATCATTGAAAACCTTGATCTCAAAAAACCTTCATTTAGGCCTTCAAAATGGCCCCAGAAGTTAAAACCTGCTAAAAATAGTAAATTGCCAAAATTGCCAGAAAACTGTTTTGAGCCAGTCGAAAAAGGTGGGTGGCCACCGATATCCACCTGGATCAACCAATGAGAAGAAGAGTGCCTTTCACGTGTCATTCTTCTCATGTTACATGGTGTAGTGGTCCAATAGTCCATTGGCTCATGCAAATGAGCTACTTCCATCTCCACCTTTAATGTTTACACCTGGATCTGAAGAAGCAAATGGGCATATATTAGAATGCTTACTTTTATTTACTAAAATATTGAATATTATTGGAATTACACATAGTGCGGATGAGGGTTTTTATGGGAGATGACTAAATGTGTAGCAAGTAACTGAAAAACTACCAAAACTACTTATTACTAACATCTAATGGATCATATAGGTCTCTGGGATCTTTCCTCCAAAAAGTACATTTGAAAAATGTGTAAGTCTTAACAAAAGCTTTAACATTCATTGTTTTACTTCATGTTACACAATGCATTGGTCTAATAGTCCATTAGCTCATGTAGGTGAGCCACTCCATTCCCATCTTTCATGTTTGCACCTGGATCTACAGAAGCAAATGGGCACATATTAGAATGCTTACTTTTATTTACCAAAATATTGAATATTATTGGAATTACACATACTGCGGATGAGGGTTTTTATGGGAGATGACTAAATGTGTAGCAAGTGACTAAAAAACTACCCAAAATTACTTATTATCGACATCTAGTGGACCATAGAGGCCCTATGACCTTTCCTTCAAAAAGTACATCTAAAAAATGCAAAATAAATCTTATCAAAACCTTTGACATTCAATGTTTTACTTCATAACATCTCTCTCCCCCCTCACCCCTTCCTCCAAAAAGTATAAAAAATGCAAAATAAGTCACAACAAAAGCTCTAACATTCACTGTTTTACTTCAAGATCAACCACTATGGGTTCCCATTCGTCATTGCCCTAATTGTGTTCTCTAGGACACTTTGATTTTGAGATGGTCATGAGAACAATAGGAAAATTGTCGAATTGAGGGACCTTTAAGGTTCTAGCTAAGGCCACATCCTTTGTCTCTCTCAATGCTTCCTTGCAACTCAACCTACTTTGTGTTGGCATCGATAATTGGTCGAAGCTCATGAGTGTGTGGAATGAGAAGGGGATTACATTTTGTGTACCATTCTACTCATGTTACATGATGCATTGGTCCAATAGTCCACTAGTGCATGCAGATGAGCTATTTCCATCTCCACCTTTCATGCTTGCACCTAAATCTGCAGAAGCAAATGGGCACATATTAGAATGCTTACTTTTATTTACTAAAATATTGAATATTGTTGGAATTATGCATAGTGCAGATGCTTTTTTTTTATGGGAGATGACTAAACGTGTAACAAGTGACTAAAAAACTACTTATTACTAACATCTATTGGATCATACAGGTCCCTAGGACCTTTACTCCAAAAAGTACATCTGAAAAATGCACAAGTCCTAACAAAAGCTTTAACATTCATTGTTTTACTTCATGTTACATGGTGCACTAGTCTAATGGTCCACTAGCTCGTGCACGTGAGCTACTTCCATACCCACCTTTCATGCCTGCACTTGGATCTACATAAGCAAATGGGAACATATTAGAATGCTTACTTTCATTTACTAAAATATTGAATATTATTGGAATTACACATAGTACATATGAGAGTTTTTATGGGAGATGACTAAATGTGTATCAAGTGGTTGAGAAACTACCCAAAATTACTTATTACAGACATTTAGTGGATCATATAGGTCCCTAGGACCTTTCCTCCAAAAATTACGCACAAGTCCTAACAAAAGCTTTAACATTCATTGTTTTACTTCATGTTACATGGTGCACTAGTCTAATGGTCCACTAGCTCGTGCACGTGAGCTACTTCCATACCCACCTTTCATGCCTGCACTTGGATCTACATAAGCAAATGGGAACATATTAGAATGCTTACTTTCATTTACTAAAATATTGAATATTATTGGAATTACACATAGTACATATGAGAGTTTTTATGGGAGATGACTAAATGTGTATCAAGTGGTTGAGAAACTACCCAAAATTACTTATTACAGACATTTAGTGGATCATATAGGTCCCTAGGACCTTTCCTCCAAAAATTACATCTAAAAAATGTGAAATAAGTCCTAACAAAAGCTTTAACATTCACTGTTTTACTTCATAACAATAGGAAAATTGTCAAATTGAGGGACCTTTAAGGTTCTAGTTGGGGTCATATCCTTTGTCTTTCTCAACACTCTCTTACAACTTAACCTACTTTATACTGGCATCGATGATTTCTTGAAGCTCGAGAGTGTGCAAAATGAGTGCCTTTCACGTGCCATTATTCTCATGTTACATGGTGTAGTGGTCCAATAGTCCATTAGCTCATGCAAATGAGCTACTTCCATCTCCACCTTTAATGTTTACACTTGGATTCGAAGAAGCAAATGGGCATATATTAGAATGCTTACTTTTATTTACTAAAATATTGAATATTATTGGAATTACACATAGTGCAGATGAGGGTTTTTATGGGAGATGACTAAATGTGTAGCAAGTAATTGAAAAAATACCAAAACTACTTATTACTAACATCTAATGGATCATATAGGTCCCTAGAATCTTTCCTCCAGAAAGTACATTTGAAAAATGTGTAAGTCCTACCAAAATCTTTAACATTCATTGTTTTACTTCATGTTACACGGTGCATTGGTCTAATAGTCCATTAGCTCATGTAGGTGAGCTACTCCATTTCCATCTTTCATGTTTGCACCTGGACCTAGAAGCAAATGTGCACATATTAGATTGCTTACTTTTATTTACTAAAATATTGAATATTGTTGGAATTACACATAGTGCGGATGAGGGTTTTTATGGGAGATGACTAAACATGTGGCAAGTGACTATAAAACTACCCAAAATTACTTATTACCGACATCTAGTGGACCATAGAGGCCCTATGACCTTTCCTCCAGAAAGTACATCTAAAAAATGCAAAATAAATCTTATCAAAAGCTTTGACATTCAATGTTTTACTTCATAACATCTATTTCCCCCCTCACCCCTTCCTCCAAAAAGTACATCTAAAAAATGAAAAATAAGTCACAACAAAAGCTCTAACATTCATTGTTTTACTTCACAACATCTCTCTCCCCTCACCCCCACCCGCTCCTCCCTCTCTTTCTCTCTCTATATACACACTTTCATTTTTATTATTTCACCGAGAGTAGAGAGGTGCTCTACAACAATTTAGTACACCTTAAGAAATTGGATCCCTCTCGGTGCTTGATACATTCAACTTTAAGTGGATTTGACTACTAAAGTCTATGGTAGGAGGAAACACATGTTCCTCCATTAGGCTCACTTGATATATATATATAATTTTTTTTTCTTTTTTTCTTTCTTTCTTCTCTTTCTTACAATTTTAATATTTCAAATAAAGATAAATTTACACTTTATAATTTTTTTTATCTCTTTTATATTTAATAAATTTAAATTTATTATAATAATAACAATCATCTAACTTCACAAAGTGTCTTATCTTGAAACTACTCTTAAGCTAGTAGTTTGTAATGGTATCTTAAAGTACGCTCAATTAAAAAAAATAACAGTAATAAAAATAAAGTTGACCTAATTAAAAAAAGATAATAATAAAAATAAACTCAATTAAAATAAACAATTACACTATCCTGTAAAAATGGAATGAAATAATAATAAAAAAATTTACACCTTAAGAAATTGGATTCCTCTTAGTGTTTGATAGATCTTAAAAAAAAATTACACCTTAAGAAATTGGATCCCTCTAAATAATTAATAGATCCCAAATTAAAATAGATATACCTAATTAATAATAATTAATGACAAAAAAATAATAACAAATTTAATCTTAAATCTATTTTATTTGATGAAATAAAATATTCTCTATTTATTTTTAATTCACCATTCTTTAAACATTTATAAAATTTTTTAATGATACAACATATACTCATCCAAATAAAACTTATGAATAAATGAAAATACATATATTTAAAAGGAAATAAAGGATAGCCATATGCTACATGAATTCCAATTATCCATCTTTGAGCGATGAACAATGTATCACAAGCTATGCCTAAAGAAGATACATGATACTTCTTTCCAGATTTCTATTTTTTAACAAGTGTTTTGATGAATGTAGAGCTCATTCTTTACAAAGTTCGAACACCTTATGAGTAGAGATATCCATTCGAGATCCAAAAACATATATCTTATGATTATTATTTAAGAGTCATATAAAATTAGGTTTTTAATTTATAAATGAAAATTTGGAAAATGATTTTTTTAAAAATAAAAAAATAATAGTAATTTATTTGATAGTTTATGATTATTATTTAAAAGTCATATAAAATTAGGTTTTTAATTTAGAAATGAAAATTTTGAAAATGTTTTTAAAAAAAATGAAAAAATAATAATAATTTATTTGAGAGTGTAGATTTTTATATTTAATCCTTTTATTATTATTTGTATTTATGAAAATATATTGTGTGAAAAGTTTAACGTTAACTTTTTAAATGGACACTTTAAACATCCACTCCAAACATTGAAACGTTTTTAAACTTTTATAATATATCATATTATCAATTAATATATAAAACTTATTTATTTATGAAACAAAAAATTTGTACAAACTACTATTCAATTAATAATTATATTATTTACACTACTATTCAATTAATAATTATATTATTTATACTATTATTTAATTGTTTAATTTAATTAATAATTATATTATTTACACTATTATTTAATAAATAATTATATTGTTTAATTTAAAGGAATTTACATACCTTACTCATTAATATTGGTTACCATTTAATTAAAGATTATATTATATAATTAATACTTGGTACTATTTTATTTAATTAATGATTATATATTTAATTGAAAGAAATTTACGTACCTTACTTTTTTAATTAATGTTGTGAAAACTAAAGATATACTTTTATTATACCAAAACTATAAATAAATATTAATAATATTATATATAAATATTAATATGTAACAGAATATGCCATGCGTTACTTAGGGATTAGGAATTAATGGGACCATCGCTACTCCTTACCAAATAAGAATGATTATCTTGGGAAAATAATGAGGTTGTTGCGGGGTAGGGTGATGGAGTCGTCACAATTCCCAATGAGGGGAATCTATTTTACATTTCTTCCTGCAAGACCCATAAAATAATAGGGTGAATTGTGAAAAATTACCAATTTACTGCCCTGATTGTGCAGTGTCTCTTCCAAGGACCCCCTCATTAATGCCTCAATCTTCTTCTGCAGTCAGTCTTCTTATTCGAGATCCAATTCCGTCCTCCATGCCTCTCACCGTCCTATAAAGTGTAAAACTGTTACTGAACCAATTGACCCAGACTGAACCAATTGACCCACACCATATGCTCCAGACTCCTGCCGGCCCTCGCTAAGGGCACCTACATGGAATCGAATACTTGCTTTCACCTATACCCGGAGTCCCTGGAGAAAAATCTTGTGAAATCCTTGCAGTTTTAATCTCTCGTAAGGCCCACTTAGCCCGCCTGGAGAGTACTTGTCCTTGAGAAGGGCAGGGCACTCTGATTTCAGGCACGCCCTCAATACGTGTCTGCTCATTCCTCCATATTACTCAGGAGATCTGGGTAAAACCCATTACCTTATCTTGGCTTTTTTTGAGATGGTATACTGTAATCCCATATTGAACCATCGTATTCCCAACAGAGATCCAGATATCCCACAACCATACGCAGGTTACTCAAAAGACAAGGGGTTGGGTTCTTCAAACTTAGGAGGAGGAGGAACGCTGAGTACACATCCATACCCATACTGGGTCTATGTGTACCTCATCCGAGGAGGAGATACTCAGTGCTCTCGTTTATATTCATTTTGAATGCCTTGTGGGCTGGTGTGCAGGGGGCAAATTAAATGCCCAGGCGCAGGGAATTCGGCATTTCAGACTACTTGCTAGCTCTAGTAATAGCGCTCTTGGTTGGCCTTGTGATCCTGCGCAAATGGAAACGGGACAGGGCCGCCAAGAGGGCAGAGATCAGGAAGCTGCTCAGATTGGCTGAAGAGGAGGCTGCCAGGGTTGAAGCCGAGGCTGTGGTCGAGTATACATATTCGGCTGCGGTTACGCCTCATCAGTGTGCAGTTTGTTTCAGTCCTACTACAACTAGGTGTTCCAGGTGCAAGGCTGTCAGATACTGGTGAGTTCCATATTTCCACTCTTTTCTTTGTTTTTTCAAAATCAATTGTAAGGCATGGACATGACATTTTTCTCAGCTGATATTCAGAAATGACTAGAATTGTGTACGAACCAGAATATCCGTTTGATTTTGGACGGGTGAAGCTCAGGGCTCAAATGGAACTCATGCATTAGGCGCCCACACCCACATTCTCACTTTGGCTCACTGTTCTAACCACCCTCCCCAAATAAACCCAACAAAGTCACTTGAAAGAAGGGGGGTTGAACAGTGAAAACCCATTATTCTGCTTCTGCATGCCTCGAAGGGGTATTCTCCTAATCACCCTCCAAAAATATACCCCACAAAAATCATTTGAATAAAGGGGGTGTTGAACAGCAAAAAATCATGAGCCTCCCTCTGCATTCCCTGAAGACAGGGCAAATGCCCTACCTGTACCAATATCAGTTCATATGACATGCCCATAAGAAGTGACCAAACATTATTAATCTAGATCTACAAGACTATCAGAGAAAATTGGACTGAAATATTTTTAAACTATAGCTAGCAGGATGAGAAATGCTATGTAGGAATTAAGAAAGAATGCAATGTGATGTTAGGCAGATGTTGCTATGGAGGAATAAAAAAATAATGAAATGTAATGTTAGGCAGATGTTGTGTTATTTGTGCTGTGGCTTTATCTGTTGTGGGATCGTAGAGAATAAATTGTTATTTTTTGCTTCCTTACAAGTAGAGATGGATCATGATGGGATCAATAGGGAGTGGCATTTCCAAGCAATCTATGACGATTCAGTACCCATTGACTCTTCACATAGTAATAGTAGTGGATTGTACCTGATGGGTGTGAGGTTTATAATCATTGCAGGAGCAAATTACCCGGCCTGTGCCAGGTACATATCTGAAGGTGGGCATTCTTTCCCAAAAGCCCAGGCAAGCTAATTTGTCTATTATTATCTCCGTGTTCAACTTACTGTGCTGCCCTCTTCTTTTTCCTTGAAAGTAATGTTTTGATAAGCCAGATTGGAAGAATTACCTGCAGCACCACTTTCACGGGGCAAACTAGCCCATTCGGGGTGAACCATATATAAACGTGCTTCTTTAGGTGAATTAGGATTCCAAACTAGTTGTAGACTGCTCTACCTTATACATCCATGCATCCCCAGGTATTGGGAATTGGACAAATTTGACTCACCGATTCGTCCTCTTTGCAAGAAAAGTGGGTTGTGATGAGTCGGACTTGTGGGCCTGGAAAATTGTGCCCAGATTGACTGAAATGGGCATTTGCTTCATTTCATTCACTTTTTTTTGCAGAAACCCTTGCAGAGAGGAAATTCGGTGAACAAAACCCCAACAGAGAAGGATTTTGGTGAAGAGGTTGCCATTAGTTTGCTATAATTTTGTAACAACAATGTTCTTTTACACTCATCATACCGAAACTATGGCTCAATCGTCAAGCATTGCTGCTCAAGCTCAAAGGAATGGGAAGATGTCACTCATAGTGCTCCTCCTCCTCCTCCTCCTCTATGTCAAACTGATAGTGATACTGCTATTGTCACTGTTCCATCTGTTGGAAGTGGAGCTGACATTGATGGGCTTGGAAGTGCAAATAGGGCTGTAACTGCAAAAGAAAAAAACCAAGAGAGTAAATACCCACTGTGCAAGTCTCTTGCTAGAGTAAACTGTTATTGAACGTCTGACTTTTGCAAGGTCAAATTTAAGAGCTGCTACTTCCGAGTGAAGGGCCATTTGTTGGCCCTCAAGGATTATAGAATTGGAGCATGTCCATAAGTGTCTCCAAGACAAAATATGGATAGAAAGGAACCTGCTGGAGAGGGGAAAATGACAACAACACGTAAGACATACAAAGATGACGATCCTCATCCATTTGTGAAGAAATCATCAAGCAAAAGTGGGAGTGGGGTTGATTTTGACAATGGAGTAGCAATAGCAGTGACGAAGAGGCATGCTCCCAATGGTTCAATGGACAAGATCTTTCAACAAGTGCTATGAGAGGAGATTGATATTATCATCAATTTCTTTTTCTATCTCAATTTCCTTTCATTTAATGTCACACAATTTCCTTTTTTAATTGAGATGTGTCGAGCTTTAGCTAAACATGTTCTAATTGGGTATGTGCCTCTTGGTTTGGTAAAGTTTAGAATTGCATTGTTGGTTACGGCAGAGGAGGAGGTGGATAAACTCCTAACACTTGTCAAATTAGCATGGCCATCATCTGGTGTTAGTATTGTTTTTGATGGATGGATGGATCTAGCAGTCTATCTGCTCATTGATTTCATGGTGTCATCAAAGTGTGGACCGATCTTCTTGAAAGTGGTGGATGCTCTTGGAAAATACAAGGATGCAACATATATGGCTGAGTTGTTCGTTAAAGTCAGTGGAGAAGTAGGTGTTGATAGTTATGTTCAAATTATCATAAACAATGCACTTGTTTGCAAGGCTACCAACTTTATTGTGGAAACTAAGTATCTATAAATATTTTGGACACTCTGCATTGTGCATTTTCTAAATTTATCATTTAAATCTATTGCCGTGGATGTGACATGGATGGGAGAGTTAATTGAGGATGCACACCAAATCCACAATTTTGTACAAAACCATACCCATGCCATACCTTCACAAGCTGTACAAGTTATCATTCTTAAAGATCGCAGATATGTGGTCTGCCTTCTCATTCATCTTGCTTAAGAGGCTAAGGGAGGTCAAAACTGCACTTGCATCGATGGTTATTTCAGATTTTTGGTCTTTCTAGAGAAAGCCAGATTTAAATGCTTCAAAGAAGGTGAAGCATATAGTGTTAGATGATTGCTGGTGGGAGAGGGCAGATCTTACCGCTAAGATAATGGGTCCTATCATTTCTTTGTTGTGGTTTGCAAACATTGAGAAGTAGGTGTTGATAATTGTGTTCAAATAATTGCACCGAGAGTAGTGAGGTGCTCTACAGCCCAGTATGGGGGAGATGTTGAGGCGTTAGTGTGATGAAGCGTTAGCGTTAGATAATAACAATACATTTAAAAAAAACATAATTTCAGCTCAATTAAAAATAAAAATAATTATAATTATAAAAATAAAGTTGGCTTAACTAAACAAAACAACAATTACACACACCGTGTAAAACTTGACATGGAATAAAATAATATTAAAAAAATTACACCGTAAGAAATTAGATCCCTCTTGGTGCTTGATATATCTGGGTTTTGAGATGGATCTACGTTGGTCATAAACAATGCACTTGTTTTCAAGGTTACCAACTTTATTGTGGAAACTAAATATTTATAAATGTTTTGGACACCTTGCATTGTGCATTTTGTAAATTTAACATTTAAGTCTATTGTTGTGGATGTGATGGATGGGAGATTTAATTGAGGATGCACACCAAATCCGCAACTTTCGACAAAACCATACCCATGCCATGCCCTCACAAGCTATACAAGTTTCACACAATTATCATTCTTAAAGATTGCAGATACTCGGTTTGCTTTCTCATTCATCTTGCTTAAGAGGCTAAGGGAGGTCAAAACTGCACTTGCATCGATGGTTATTTCAGATTTTTGGTCTTTCTGGAGAAAGCCAACTTTAAATGCTTCAAAGAAGATGAAGCATATAGTGTTGGATGATTGCTGGTGGGATAGGGAAGATCTTACCGCTTAGATCATGGGTCTTATCATTTCTTTGTTGTGGTTTGCAAACATTGACAAAGCCATATTGGGAGATGTTTACAAGTGGTGGGACTCCACTATTAAGTCCGTGAAGGCAATTGATTTTTAAAATGAGTATCCCAAGTATGGGACATCGACAAAGATCTTGTTCACCACTATATGGGATATCCTTGTTAGTAGGCGGACAAAGAATTGTATGCCTTTGCATTGCTTGGTTCATTTGTTGAATCCCAAGTGCTATAGTCATGAGTGGCTTGGTGCTAGGCCTACACACAAAATCCCTCATCACTTGAACATGGAGATTTTAGAGGGGAGGAAGATGCATTAAACAAATTGTATTAGGTAAGAGCCATCCTTGACTAGGTGGACGAGGGCTTCATAGAGTTTTCCATGCAATTGTGAGATTCAAAGGCTATGATGTGATGAGAGACACGGGGCTTAAGAAGTCACATAGGGCAATGTGCACTATTCCTCAATAGTTAGCCATGAGGCTCCTCTCTTAGGTTACTTCATCATCTTGTTGCGAGAGGAATTATAGCACATATGGGAATGTGCAAGCTTTGAAGAAGAACAAGCTTGGGTAGTCTAGAGCGTAGATATTGGTGTATGTGCTAGTGTTATCAGAATCCATTGGTTTGGATCGGAACCAGTTGGTTCGGATCAATGTAGGTCTTTCGACTGTTGAATTGTTGTTGAATCAAGCCAAAGAACTAAACCAGCCGGTTTAAACCGGTTCACATTTGGTTCAATTTGGTGGGGCCAACAATGGTTGGTTGGGGAGAATGATAAACAAGGAAAAAAAGAAAAGAAAAAATCCTCCCCCCTCCCTCCCATACCCTAAAACTTGGTGTCTAATGATTTGGGTTTACATTGATGTACATGAATACATATATATTTTTTAAATTTTGCATATTTTATGTATTTTTTAGCAGATCAATTCATAAATTGGTTCACTTGTCAGTTCCACTTCTGTATTGGTTTGACCCTCCATTGGTTTAGGTTTGTACTCGTTTGACCCTTGACCAATTCTAGTTTTGACTTTGGTATGTGCACACCAACATCCACCTTATATACAGGATGAGGGAAGAGTAGTTGAAGGGAAGGACAAAGTTGTGGAATGTACTTCATGATTATATGTGTTTGGACAACAACTTTGAGTTGTCATTAGCCAACTTGCATCTTAATGCACCGGTCCGAGAGCCGATCATTTTTGATGATGGTGATCCTTTTGAGGGCTTATCATCCACACCATTACCAACCGTTGTTACATTTATGAATTTATCATTGAGGGTTTGGAATATAACTTATCGACAATGTTGGGAAAATAGGAAAATATCGGGAAACTTAAAAAAAATACAAAATAAATATATTTTTTTCATTTTTTTAAACATCTAAAGCAACAACAACATCAAACAAACACATTGCTACATTCATTGAAAATAAAAATGATATGTAAGATATATAATATGTCAAGTGACACATCACACATCGATACTGGAACATGATATCTGTCTCGAGCCATAAATCTTGACAGTATGATAGAAAATCACATCAAAACAAAAATAAACGCATCTCATGAGATGAATCATGGCAATGAAAACAATGGATTTTCCCTTGTTTGCTTGATGGAAAATGGTCATGGTATCCTTAGAGCTCTATCCCCAAACTCACTTGTGCAAAATGAGGGTTAAAAGACCAAGAATCCCATTATAAGGTAAGATTGACATGGACATGGTGATAATTTTCCATTGAATTGCGAAAATTACTAAATTTTTGTGTCTACGAAGTGCCCTTCAAATCTCTTAGTTTCTCTGTGGTCCATGCTTTTTAAACCCATAACATAAATGTTTATAGAAGGCAGAGTCAGAACAAAGACACTGTAAACCTGAAAAAGGTCTTACTTCAAACTGCCTACCACTCCTCAAAAGCATCAACGAAGTTGCAATAACACAGAATTTCTAGGAATTCCTATACCCTCACTAAACTTCAAAAAGCCCTTTCCCAGACCCTTTAGATTCTACCCATTAATCGAAAACCTAGAGAGAGGGAAAGCGGGACCAAAGACCGGAAATAAACAAAGTGAAGAGATGTACAAGATCCCATAAGCGAAGACCTAGTTACACCCTAGATATGACTGCATCCAATTACTGAAACAGATTCCATGGGTGTAAACCCAAGCATTGACCAAATACCAGCACACACAAATATCACTCCACCGATACCATTTAGAGACTAATTCTTTTGAGCAAGGTTTAACCATCCATAGGTCAAGAGAGAAGCTTACCAACGAGAGTTGAGTTGCTTCCTGAACCTTCTATAACTCCCTTTTCTCCTCATTTTCCCACCTTGCAAACAAAAAATCACAATGGGGAATACAAAAGATAGGATAAAAATCATTTCCAACATGCAAGGGAGATGTGAGGTTTTCCTTTCATACACCATCACTATACTTGAACTCTGAGATTTGAATTGGTAATTCATGTGTTAATAAATGACAAGGAGACATGGCATGCAATTGAATCATAGTATCCTTAGGGGACTTTGCAATAGTTTCGCCCCCATTTTTATTCAAAGCCCCTTTAGGCATTAAGGAGGCTTGATTGGCTAAAAGGTCTTCCTGACTATTGAATTTCCTTAGAACATGGAAATATGAAATTGAATGTAGACTAAGTAGTAAGAACCTCTTTTTTAATTTGAGCAATAATTTGAGCCAATGTATTCAAAATTGGTTGACTTGGACTCAGACTTGGTCGAGTTGACCGAGCCAACCCCAAACTGCTTTGACTCAGCCCTCCTATTGATTCGGTTTGGTACCAAACCGGTACAACTCGGACGAGTAGGTATTGGACCCCACCAACGTGCAAAATTAAATTTTTCTTTAAAATTATCTTTTCTTGTTGTCATCTCCTTTATCTTTTCTTGTTGACATTTCCTTTATCTTTCCTTGTTGACATTTCCTTTTTATCCTTTTACTTAAATTTTTAACATTACCATTAATTGTTTCGGGATGTTTGAGAGTGGTTCCAACCTCATCGGACATCATATGGAGAAAGTAGAATTTTATATCCCATTCAAAATCTAGTAGACTTAACAATTTTCAGGATTTCAGGATTGGTGGGATTGCAACATTTTCGTTGGATTCTATCACGTATGAGGGTATGGGATTGGTATTTAATCAAGAGCACCAAGCCCTTTATGTACCTCGATGTTGGTGGTATTGATTGTTGAACTCCTTTGACATGGCCTTAGCAAATATGTACCTTTCTCTCAAACCAAAATCATTGATTAGGCATGTTAAGCTTTTTCTACCATATTATAAGGCTTCGACTAGGTAGTTTCATCAAAATTGGGAGGTGTTCGCTTATGTCTCTAGAGGATCAAGGTAGAGGAGGCAAAAGCTAGACAAGAGGCAAAGGGTGATACTAATGATGAGGATCCTAATAGAAGCGATGGTGGAACATTGCTTGTTATTTATGTTTGTCATTTAAATGTTCTTGCTCATGTATTCATAATGCCTTCTTTCAAAGTTTCGATAATGTTTTGGAATCTTTAAAATATAATTTTTTCATTAACATTTAAATATTTTATGTAATTTTTAGTAAACCGAGTCATTGGAATCAGATCAGTCCGAGTTGACCATCGACCGATTCCGAGGCTGAGTCCGAGTTGACCATCAACCGATTCTGAGTCTGAGTCCGAGTTTTAAAACATTGATCTGAGCTAGCTTGTTGTCAAATGGGGTTAGATTCATAACCATTGTTTTGATAATAATACTTGAATCTCCTATGAAAATCACCGATTTTATGTTTTGATTTCAACTGTGAGAGAGAGACCCTGTAGAAGAGCATAGGCTTCTGCTTGGTTGTTTGTGGATGTGCCTAGACTCCAGGCAAAGGTCATTTCCGTTTTTCCTTCGGGATCAAAGATGATCCCCCCTGCACCTACCACCCCTAAGTTAATGAGAATTATTAACTTGAAGAATCCATATTAAAAGTTTTCCCAAAGAAAATCTTGAATGAATATTCTCCAGGGAGCTTGCTACCTAAAGTTTCCAGGAAGCACATAATTGTAGCTGAGGAGCGTACTGTTTAAGATGCTCTCGATTTTGAGTGTTTAGGGAGTGCGTTTCTGAGAGCACTTTTGCAGGAATCACTGTTTTGGAGGAGGGGTGAGACCCCTAGGATCTCTCCCTTGCAATGCTGTGCTGTATAGGACATTATGTATTTCACTAAAACTGGAAATAGAAGGCTTCCAAAGGACGAATTGGGTTTGGGTGCAGTTTGCAACACAGATCAAAACAATGCATGTTTTTTGATGATTGTTGCAAAATATTATATTTGTTAATAGTCATAAAGCTTATGGAAATGTAAATAACAAATCATTCTCTCTTTCTAATGTTCAGGACTTAGCATCTTCCTCAGAGATTCGACCTTTTGTTAGCTAGCAGAAATTTGTCAGCCTACACTACAATATCATCTTTGTACAAGTGATATTCTCATGTGTTTTATTTTTATTTTCCTTGATATTCCTTGTTTTAATTTATCTGGTCTCTTCGAGGTTTTTAACAGGAGTCGTTTGCTTTGGGGCCAATCCATTATAGTCAGAGTTGAGTATTGGCCAATTTTGACTTGGCTTAGTCAGAAAATGAACAGAGTTGGCCGCTGAGTTGGTCAAGTCACCTTAACTCAGCCAAGTGAGATCCTAACTCGCTGAATAGATTGAGTCAGACATCAATTTGTGTCAGGCACTTTTAAGAGTCTGATGCGGGACGCTTTAAAAAATGAAAAATATTAAAAAACTTCAAAAAAACCCTTAAACAATTGTGTTACCTCTTCAAAACCCTTCCTTGCCTTATTTATCAGTCAGTGCTTGCATGTATTAAGTTTGGAGCTGATTTGGTGAGTAAACCCTGCTTGCTGTTGAAGCTGATTAGGAGCTAATTTCGAGATGATTTCAGAGGGAAGTCCATTTGTGATTGTTTACCCATTCGCATGCAGATTGAAGAGGGAATTTGTAGATTTTTGTAACCATCTAGATCGTATTTGTCTGTTATGTTTCATTCTATCAAAAAGCTTCTTAGAACTTTAATGTTATGCAAAGTTATTAGATTTGTACTTGGATCACTTGTTGAAACCAAAATTATGACTCAGCAGTGCTAAAATCTGCAAAAAACACTGAATAGATTGCGGTGATTGGACTATGATACATGGGTTGTTGTTTTGGGGTGTTGCTTTTCTATGGAATCATGGGTCTTGCATTTATTCCTGAACTTTGCTTGGTTAACTAAGTTATATTGCCCTTTCCAGTTTGGTAAGGTGCTTGAGCTCTACAATGGGCAAGTGTGATGTTTAACTATCTGTTTTCGTTTTCTTCTTTATTTTCCCTAAAATAGGAGATGAATATACTTGGGAATCTGTGAATTTAGTTTAACGCCAAGGAAAATCTTGCAGGGAAACATGAGGGATACTTCCCCACATTTGTGGATGGCATCCCTATTAAACCCGTCTGTGTAGAGTTGTATACTAGTGTGCCTCACCCAAGGGGATTTGAACTGGGCACCTACCGGCACAGAACTAGCTAAATGCCCAATGACATTGGTGACAGCCTATTGAGCAAAACCCTCGAGCTTACTTGGGAGTGGATATGTGGAAGTAGGATTTAGCAAATCTTTATGTAGACAAGGATTAGCACACGTTTAGAGCTGAAGCCAACAAAACTCAGTATCTTGAAATTGACAAAATGAAAGGTAGAAAGAAGAAATCAAAGTGGTGGAGTAAACCTTTGATAAATCAACACCAGATAGTGTTGTATGTAAGCACACGTTTAGAGCTAAAGTCAACAAAACTCAATATCTTGAAATTGACAAAATGTAAGGTAGAAAGAAGAAATCAAAGTGGTGGATTAACCTTTGATAAAACAACACCAGATAGTGTTGTATGTAAGTTTGTTAATGCACAATGCATGGAACCTATTTTAAAAAGTAAAGGTGGTTGGGGAACAGAAATGTGCCCTGAAGTTTGGAATTCCCTTGAACAAATAATTTGACATTTTTCTTACCAGAGATGCGTTCTAGAATCCGGGTCGTGTTTCTTAGTTGCTGTTCTTTTTCATTTCCTTTTAAAAGGATGCCTTTCTTGAATTACTTGAAAGTATCAAGGGCTCGTGAGTTGTGACATATATAGTTTCTCAAATATTGTCTTTCTGCAAGAAAATGCAATTATGTCTTTCTGCAAGTGGATATATTTGTAATAACAAACATCGAAGATAATGAATCTAAACTTTGTTTTTTACCTGTTCATAATCTGATGGGGCTTTGTGTGGTTGCAGCTCAGGAAAATGCCAAATAATTCACTGGAGGCAAGGCCACAAGCATGATTGCCAGCCACCTGATATTGATGATTCAAATGTTTTTGTGCCAAGTGTTTCAATTAAAAAAAGTGGAGATCCGAATTCCTTGTCTGAACGCCAGGAAACTGAGGCTTATGAGTCTAATTTACAGGAGCCAAGAAGCTCTACTCCTATCATCAAGCAGTTGGATGAACATTTTGAGCCTAGAACCTCTGCTCCTACCATTGAGAAGTTGGATGACAATGTTATTGAGAAACACAATTTTACTGCATTGAAAGGACCCCAAGCTTCTGACTTAAAGATCAATTCTGGAACCATAGGTGAAAGATCCAGTGTGGAAGATGCCATCCCCAAAGTTTTGGAGTCCAGTATTCAATCATCTACCAGCAGTCCTGTACATATTGCTCCCTCAAAGGATGTTTCCATAGCTGGTGTTCCTACCTGTGAGAGCTCTGTCTCTGATATCTCTGTTAACTGCAGTGAACACTCACCCAGCACCCTCAGATCCGATGCATCAAGTGCTACATCTGTTGTTATTGACATCCCAAAAAACAAAATTCCTCTGTCTGATGTGAGTTCCTCAAGTGCTGTGAATAATGATTCTTCTTCCAAGGTCTCTACAACTGAACTCCCTACTTTGAAGAATGATAGGAATCATCTTCCTGTATCTGGTATCTCTTTGGGTAATCCTTCTGGCTCTAGCAGATCTGAGCATGACCTCCGCAGCCCTTCAAGTCATACTGATGGTCTTCCTGTTTCCAAGAATGAACCTTTTCTTCCCAGTGCAGGCAATCATTCTTCCATCTCAAAGGGCCGTGTAAATGATCAACACACTCCTAGGACAGTTTGTTATTCATCTAGCTCTAATGGCCATGAGGTAGATGCGTGTTATCCTCTTAATCAATCCTCCAGCACCAGTTCACATGTTGTGGATGCCTGTAAATCCCTTAATTGTACTTCCAGCAGTGATGGCCATGTGGTGGATGGATCAATACTTCTTAATCGATCCAGCAGCACTAATAAGCATGATATACCAACCAATAGAAGCTCTGGTAAAAATAACTCAGGTTCTGGAGCTTCTCTGATCAAGTCATCCAGTCAGAAGCATTCGGTTTCAATAGTCTCAAGCTCAAAGAGTTCATTGCTGAGTAAAGATGGTTCTCCTAGTTCTACATTCTCCGATTCTCAAGTTCATCCGTTAAATGATCTCAATGATAGAATAGCAGTGCCTAATATTGACGTGATAAAGACTTCTGATCCTAATGGTGCAAACAGGAGGTCTGTTAGATCTGTCTTTCAACATTCTTCAACGTTGAAAGAAAAAAATCCGGGTCGTAGCATTTCACGTCAAAAGAGTGGCGTCTATGATGCAATATCCTCTAATGCATTCCAGAGTGTTGTTTCTTCCCTTCCCACTAGCAATACCTTGAAAGCATCTGTCAAAAGAGTTGCACAGCAGCTGAAATCTTCAAAAGTGTCCAAACAAATTTCTACAAGAACTTCAAATGAAGGCCCAGGAAAGTCAACCAAGGTATTTTCGAAACATGTAAACTATTATGTTGTGATTGGTATAGGAAGGTTCGTTTTTACGACAGACCATAAGTCCTACACAGATTGGTGCTGTGTATCTCCTAGCAGAATTATTGCTTACATCTGAAAGTTTTCTCCTTTAATTGGAATCTGGATAAGCACATGGGAACTTATGTCAATCGTGAAACTTATGCAGGTTGTACATTGACTTCCATTTTATCATGTATTTTCATTTATATTAATTATTTACCTCTTGCAGCTTTTGGTTTGTCAGATGCTATTTCCATATGAATCCTTTGTCAAACTTTTCAATTGGGACAAGCTTGATCTACCTCCTTCTGGCCTTATCAATTGTGGAAACAGGTATGACGCTTTGCCTTGTTGACATCTTACTAATTTTTAGATTATAAATAGTGTAAATTCACATAATATAAATCCTCTTTGTTGGTGTCCTCTGTTAAATTTTCATTCGATCATGTATGATGCACATGATAGATATCTTCTTTTAGTCAATATTCATATGAGTGACAAGGGAAAGTGGTCTCTTGGAGCATTGTCATCCATCCAGTCTGCGATTCAACACTTCTCTATCATGGTCTTTGGCATCATTATACTGTCAAATTCTGGAAATATATCTGTTCTGTGCTAGTAAAAAGCAGCAGAAACAGTATTAATGAAGTCCAAAAATTAAAGAGATTCCAGTGTCCAGACTTTTCTGTTTCTAGTTCTAAATAGAAAGTCTGAAAAAACTACTAGCAAAGGGATGAGGGATGTATGTACTATCATCCCTTCTTAGAACTTCTTTGGTCCTGGTTGTTCTTGCCAGCATTCAAACCCTCTGAGGTGATGGAAGGTACCTCATCTGAGTGAGGGAACCCATTGAAGCAGGATTTCCACTTCTTATTCTCTTATAGTTGTCAAACCAATCATGCCTCACCAACTAGGTCAGAATATTCACAGAAATTTCCAGCTGCTGTTGCTTTACTAAGATTTATCTCTGGATTTCCAGCAGCCCACAGATATCCTTCGTCAAAGCCTGAATAGAACCCTATGGATCTGGTTGCTGTTTGTCAAGCTTATCATTCATCTTATCAAACTTCTCAATTTGCTTCTTCATGTTGAACTCTTCTTCTTTCACCTGTATCATCCTTCCCCCAACCCCTTCCACCATTTGGAAGACTGCCTCTTTATACTGACGGCTGCTACATTGTAAATTTTGCACCTGGCTCTAAAATGTTTGGGTTCATTCCAATTAAATGACATTCCGGTTTCTGCAGCACCCTTCTTTCCCAGAGCCATTGCGTCGAACAGCCATTGCTGGCTTTCTTCTGAGATATCCAGAGGCTTATCGAATTTGAATCCTAACTTAACTGCTTCAATGGAAGACAGAGTCCTCTCTTTGACTTTTTTATAGGAGAAGGCTACCTATATTTTGTCCATTCGGATATAGGCCTCTTTCTCTGCTTCCACTTATTTCTCAAGCCTTCTCCCAACTCCATTCTCACAGAATTCCAAAAATTCAGGGAACAGAAACAGAATGAAGTTTGCTTTGATGAGTTACACAACAAAAACTGTATGAAAGAATGAAGAAGGTGACAGAATCCTGTCCTTCTATTACGTCTACGAGATGACAGGTTTGCTTATTCAATGTGATTGAATCAAGGATCCATATCAATCTAAGATTTTGATATATCAAAAATTTATCTTCCTTGATTGTTGGCACTGATGAGTGTATCCTTTAGACATTCATATCCAATCTTTTGGAAACCAGATTTTTAAATTTGAAAAGACAAGGTAGCTCAGTATCCCCAACTTCAGGATAAAGTTATATTTCCTAGTTGACTTTTAGGGGGCTTTATTTCTCAACTCTCGTCTTCATTATATTCTCTTTTGCTAGAAAAAATATTTTTATATTAGCTGCACCCAGAAAGGGATAAAGTACATATATAAAAAATCTGGGGCTCTTTGATATACTTGTTAAGCCCTCAGGAGGATCAGAGTTTCTGTCAGAACAAAACATCAACCAGAAATACAACAGATCTAAACATTTTCTGCTCTAATTTAGAATTAATATATTTATATCTCCGACAACAAAATGCCCAATCCAATGTACTGACTGTAGCAGGCTTAGATACAAAAACAAGACAAAAACATGATTTTAAAAGACTGAACATAACCATGGGGGTGGATTTAGGCTCCAGGACAAGTTTGAGCAGGGATGGCTTCCTTATCCTTTTCAATAGAAACTGGTTTTATATGTTTTCTCCAAGGAGCATGCCCATGTTGGCATTGAGGAACCTAATCGCTTACTTGATTAGATCTATGTTGTTCTTGATACCCCTATGGCAGTCTGCACTTGCCAAGTCCAAGGCCTTCAGCATGAGTCCCATGTTTTTCATCTCTATAGTTAATTCCTCCAGGATTTCTTTCATTCTGAGCTTCTTTTTTCCCCAGGCAGACTCCCTAGCTTGCGGGGGACTGGTGAACTTGTTCCATGGTTGTAACTTGTGGCCACTGTGTAGATACTCCTATGGGGTTGAGAGTGCTTAGGGCCCTCCGCAGACAAGCCCCCTTCTTCCTCCACGGCTGCTTTCCTGGCTTCTCAAATCCGTTGATAAGAAACATCCTCTCTGCTTGAACATAACCATCGGGGTGGATTTAGGCTCCAGGACAAGTTTGAGGAGGGATGGCTTCCTTATCCTTTTCAATAGAAACTGGTTTTATATGTTTTCTCCAAGGAGCATGCCCATGTTGGCATTGAGGAACCTAATCGCTTACTTGATTAGATCTATGTTGTTCTTGATACCCCTATGGCAGTCTGCACTTGCCAAGTCCAAGGCCTTCAGCATGAGTCCCATGTTTTCCATCTCTATAGTTAATTCCTCCAGGATTTCTTTCATTCTGAGCTTCTTTTTTCCCCAGGCATACTTCCTAGCCTGCGGGGGACTGGTGAACTTGTTCCATGGTTGTGGCGACTGTGTAGATGCTCCTATGGGGTTGAGACTGCTTAGGGCCCTCCACAGACAAGCCCCCTTCTTCCTCCACAGCTGCTTTCCTGGCTTCTCAAATCCGTTGATAAGAAACCTCCTATCTGCTTGAACTGCTAATCTCCCTGGTGAAGCATTGCTTCCTTAGCTCTGCTAGGGTTTGGTAGACAAAATACCTTTTCTTCTGCTTCTCTACCCATTTTTTTCCAAAGCTCCAGACATTATGACAGAACCAACTGTCCACTACAGAATAGAGTTTTGAAATTCCTTCTGTTATGTTAATGTTTAAGCCATTATTATAGTTTTTTGCATTTCAATAGATAACAATAGCATAATACAAGATCACTGAGAAATACACAATCACAAGAGACACATCATTTATCCTGGGAAACCCTCTAGGGAAAGAAAACCCAGCAAAACTTCCTTATTATAGATAGCCAATACAATGCCAAGAGATAACTCAAACTAAAACAAAAGTTCCTCTCCCAAAGATGCGCCACTCTCTCTCCTTCTACTGCAATTCCGAAACTTGTCTCTCAAAATGAGCAAGTGAGTTGTGTGTCTAAGTGAGGCGCTAGCCTCCTTATTTATATTAGACTGGCATGTGTGAAGTGTCTCTTCACTGGCAGGGCCGACTTCTCCAACTGGGTGGTTATAACCACCTTTAATATTTTCTGGGGCC
>ML782151.1:448218-515093 GCA_009831015.1 Picea engelmannii | reverse complement strand
ATACCATGTTAATGTTTAAGCCATTATTATAGTTCTTTGCATTTCAATAGATAACAATAGCATAATACAAGATCACTGAGAAATACACAATCACAAGAGACACAACATTTATCCTAGGAAACCCTCTAGGGGAAGAAAACCCAGTACAACTTCCTTATTATAGATAGCCAATACAATGCCAAGAGATAACTCAAACTAAAACATAAGTTCCTCTCCCAAAGATGTGCCACTCTCTCTCCTTCCTCTGCAATTCCGAAACTTGTCTCTCAAAATGAGCAAGTGAGTTGTGTGTCTAAGTGAGGCACTAGCCTCCTTATTTATATTAGACTGACACGTGTGAAGTGTCTCTTCATTGGCAGGGCCGACTTCTCCAACTGGGTGGTTATAACCACCTTTAATATTTTCTGGGGCCTCTTTAATATCTGTTGGGGCCGACTTCTTATTCTGCCTATTATAATTATTATTTGACCAATCCGCAAAAGGGGATTTGGTCCTATTACAATAGCCGACATGATCAATCCACAATGGGGATTGATCCAATGAATAATATATCAAATAATAATAAGAATACTCTTTGCAGTTACATTATTTCAACATCTTAGAGCGATGTGAGTTTCTTAAATCATGTGTGTATCTCAACAAGTTTTGATTTGTAGACAGGAATGATAGGAACTTTGTAGACCTGTGTTGCCTAATTCATTGGAGGTCGATAAATTTCCTTTCTTGCAAATTTCAGCCCCCCTTTTTGAATGCCAACCTTTGACTTTTGTTGTTGCAATGTTGAAAAACGTTGCTGGGCAAATGACTTGGCAAGGTGGCTATAGTGTATGAGTTTAACTTGGACTCATCAAAAACTTGGTGGCAGGAATTGTTCAAAATACGGGTTTGTCTTCTCCTTCTTCTCCTTTTTTGCATTTATATATGACACTGGTGTGTTTTCCCATCCATGTGCGAAAAAGAATAGGACAGAAATTATCCGCAACTTGCTAAGTCACATGACATTGGGACATGGGACATGTAGGACATGCGGATACAAGTATCTGACATGGGACACGTTGAACACTGAAATAGGATGTGGGGGACAAGTTTTATATATGTATATATATAATTATAGATATTAAAAAAATTACAAATTAAAAATACAAAAATGAAATATAGACATAAAGATCCATTTTTTTTAGAAATTAGAACATGACAAAATATTGATACAATTAGTTGTTAGCTTTTTGGGGTTACTCCAAAAGTGTTTTCATCTTGCTAGGAGAGTGCTATGTCTCCTGGCCACTTGGCGATGCTTCATGGACATATGAATGGCTTAGTTTGGGTGGATGCTTGAACTTGGTTAGAGTGTTGGCATGGCGCTCTTACCTAGGAGGTTGATACCCTAGTCGGCTTGTTGACTAACCATTGGGTGCACAAAATGGGGGAGTTGGTTGCTTGACTAGGAGAGATACCTACCTTTGAGGAGTGTTGGGCACTTGGATGAGGGCACTTAGCCCTTGGACCTTGGTACCATGTGATATATACCTTGTAGGTTGGACACTTGACTTGAGGATGCTTGGGTCAAGGAGCATACTTCATGGAGGTTGGTGATGGACCAAACATGTGTTTAGGAGGAGCATTGGATCTTAGTGACCACATTGATACACATGAGAGTAGCATTGGGCACATGAGAGGGAACGTGGCACACAATTAGAGGCAATGTTATCAGAACCGACCTGGTCCAACAAAATCGACTGGTCAGACCGGCGGTACCAAACCGTTTTGGGCCGGTTCCGTGTTGAATCGGCAAAAAACACGGAACCGGCTAGTTCTGTACTGGATCTGTCTGGTTTCGTACGACACACATGCAGTTCCATCATTGGGGCAGATTTCAAATTTTTTTAGGTAAAAAACGAATTTAAGGTTGAGGGGGCCTAAAAAACTTTGGATTTTCGCCTCCAAAAGGTGTCCTCCTATTGGTCTCTTTCATCTATGTCTCATTGAAGCTGCTTCTCTTCTGATTCAATTATGCTTTCTTGCCTTAATTACTTTTTCCTGCAATCTTTTCATTCTTTCTTTCAATTGTTACTTGTGATGGAAGATATTTCCAAATGTTGTGTGGTTCCAATCCTTGAGTTGGAACTTCAATATCTTTAGCTTTTGCTAGAGTTCTACCACTTTGTATTGGCTTTGAGATTTCGTGGCTATCCACCATCTTTGAATATTGGCCTTAAAGTTAGGTTGAACAAACCACATGTTCTCAAATCTGAAAGGGGTGTTTCAAGGCCTGCGTTGTTGTAAAACTTGCAAGAGAATTGGCCTATGATCTGGATCTTTTCTTGGAAGGGTATGGAACTCAATTACTATGTTTGGATTTGTATTGATGCACATGAATATATATGTTTTTTTTTCAAAATATGAATATTTTATGTAGTTTTTTGTCGAACGGTTTTTTAGTCCTATTTTGTCCGGTCCGGTTCGGTTTCGCATTTTTGGGGTTGACCAGTCTGGTACGGTTTTCGGTTCTGATAACATTGGTTAGAGGGGAAGTGCCTTACATGAGGACACTTGGACGACAGATCACTGTGGAAGAGGGAATGTTGGACTAAGTTACTAACACCCTCTTGGAGTGTGCACCATCTTGGAGGAGGGGCGTTGAGTCCAAGATCATGAGTTGGAGGGTGTTTCACTTTGGGGGTTGGATAAACCCTAGTTAAACACGCGCATCTTTGTATTGTAGAGTGCTCCATGTGGGGTTGCCTTGTTGGTTACTTGTATGGACACGTCCTTGTTTTATGTTAGCCTCCCTCTCCTACACTTATATATAAGGGAGGAGAGTTCTTGTATTCATTCATCGTTTTGTACTTTTCTTTGTACTTGTCTTGGAGACATTAGGATTCATGAGGAAATGCTAGGGGCTAGATGCTAGGGTTCACGAGGAAACCTAGAAGAACAAAGGGGAAATAGAGATGTCTTGGATGTTCTTGGAGAATGCTCTTGTGTGATGCTAGGGTTTGCTTTTGTGATGAATGGTATTTGTGTTATACATGTAAACCCTAGAGAAGAACACAACATTGAAGATAATGATGGTTCTTGTTGTAGCTCTAGGGTTTTTAGTATTTAACCCTACTAGAGGACTTGGAAAGTGGATCTAACGCCTTGCATGGTTTTGGAGTTTTGTTCTTATGGGTTATAAGGTTAGGGCAAGCTCATGGAGCTCTTGTATTCTCGATGATCCATGGAGGTCTTGATGCTTTTGATGATACAAGAGAGGAAGACCTAGGGTTTGAGGATTCAAGCCCTAGGATAGACATGTAGATTTGGGGCCTAGCACTAGAGTTGTCTTGCCATGTACTTGTCATGATTCAACATGGCGTGGGTTTGCAAACCCTAAGTAAGACAACCATGCTAGTCTGGAGAACTTGTGTGACACAGGTTTGTTCTTGAAGCCAAGGAGGAATTGCTAGTGTTGATGCTTGCTTGTTGGAGATCTTTGGTGGTGTCTAGGGTTTTCATGATTGGAGTGCTTGAAAGATTGTACCAGCTTTATGACAAAGCTATGGTATGTACATGTACTTTGTTCTTATACACATATATGAAGTTTCCAGCTGTTCGATACTTGTGTAATTGCAGATTTGATTTTCAGCATTCACTGTCTTCTTGATTGGGTAATTCCCAGCACTTATTGGTCATGCTGATTTGACATATTAAGGGCTGAAATTGCTGAGTGATTTGACAAACATCTTGAAGATAATAGGGCAGATTTACTGCTCTAAATCTGCAGTAATTAAAGTGATTTCAGATCTGGTTTATGCTGAAATATTTTGGCATATGTTTGGTATCCTTACTTTTGAATTGCCTAGTGGATTGGGGTTGAAGTGAATTGAAATATTGTCAGCTGTCTGTTACTGTAATTTATATTTAAGCTCAGGCTTAAGGCTGAATATTCCATAGGGTTTGGATCCAGGAAACCTCTGGTGTGAGGTGAAATTTCGAAATTGCATTAAAAGTCAGAATTCCAAAATTTCTACACTAGCTACAACATCAATGTCAAATAATGATCAAACACACAATAAATTAGAATATTGAATACACACAAAATAGAAGTTTAGAAGTTAGAACCATAAACTACAGTTTTCTCATTGAGTCATTTGATGTCATCAAAATCAAAATGTATTGCATAGATATTGAATTATTAATACTATAGGTAGGAATGCCAGTGGCAAATAGAAAATAGGGTAGATACTAGAATTGTAGATGGAAGAATCTCATAGCTCTTCAGTCCTCCTCCTCCATGCTAGAATCATCAAGATCACCACCACTGCCATTGCTCTCTCCTCCTCCTCTATATCCAATCCAAGATCTGCATCTGTTGGTGTGGAGGATGACCCCTCAAGATAATCACCATCATCAAATGTGATTGGCTCTAGCATTGGTTTATTAAGATTCAAGTTGGTTAATGCCAACTCAATGTTGTTGTCCAAATCCATATCATCAGTAAATACATCCCACATCTTTGTCTTTCCCGTCAAACACTTGTCCCTTATCCTGTAAGTAAGAAGAGGTTGGAGTGCACATACACCATTGTCTCTGCTTTGGACTGCTCAAGCCTTCTTCAAAGTGTGCAAATTCCAGTACGTGCTCCATGCATTGGTGTTCGACACGTTGGGACACTACTAGGGCATGGTCAGACATGTGTTTGCCACGTGCCTCATTTTAGGACACATGTCAAACGCGTGTTTGACACATGTCCTATTGTGTCCAATGTTTGACATGCAGGATATGGACACGCAAGACTAGGGGGCATGTCTTGTTTCCTAGCCTGCAAATTACTTGTGTTCAGGGTTTGACTCGCGAGTACTTGCAAGCCCAACTCTTGACTTGTCATCAAAGAGTTAGGCTCGGGACTGTGTTAACATTGCTTGGTAGCAAGGTTGGGCGGAGTTTGATTTGGGAGTATGTTTTTTTTAACTATGGGTTGCTTTTGGATATAGTCCCCTTGTCCCCTCCATCAACTTCACCTTAATCTCGTGCCTCCCTAAAATGTTATCTGATTTGACATTCAGGTTTTAATAATTTTGGATTAAGATTGCGAATTAGCAAAGGGATTTTCACCCCCGTCCCCCCCCTTTGGCTGAGTATAAAGATTGTTGAACGTTAGGTGTCATATCATTGATCTCCAACTTCACCCACTGTTGTGACTGTGCTTTTCACACAATCCTCTTGCCACCCTTGTCCATGTTAACGTCCCGCACTAGTGAACCTTCTCGTGTTGTTGGATTTTGAGCATGTTACCAAACCCACTGGGCTCCATGTCGTCCCCTCAAGGCATGCACATCCAGATCCGAAGTACTTAAGCAAGGGTAGATCTTTCTGTATCATTTTTGAGTGTGCGCAAAGTACAACCATAGTGGCGGGTAGGGCTGGAGATCATTGACGTGGCACATCACACTTGATGATCATTATCCTTGGATGTCACCCCTATCTTTCCTAGGTGGCATTATCAAACAATGGTTTGACTGTGTTTTCCATTCCCCTTCCTTCTTAAGGTCCTTGGGGAATCTATTAATCTGCCCTGTGAATCCCTCTATGATAATATTGGCCACCAAATCAGCAATTTGGTTTTCCTACATTCTAACATGCTGGAAACAGACTTCTTTGACAAGTTGCTTGCTCCTCTATCCATTCTAGGGTTCCCAAATGCCAATCTTGGTTTTTGTTTTCTTCAAGAAGAAATTTATTATTAGTTTAGAAACCCCCTCAAAGATTCCATTTGGACAGTTTAATTCTGAACACAACTTAACCCCTGCATTGATACACTCCAGTCCTGCTTGATTATTAGTTCCCTGACTCAGGAATTTCGTGAAGATTGTGTGAATGTTGCCTTCTTCATTTCTAACAGTTCCACCTGCCCCTGTCTTTCCAGGGTTGCCTTTTTGGTGGCATTGAAATTTACCTTGGGCCAACCATGCTCTGGCGGTTGCCAATCTATGGGGGGGACCTGCCCTCCTGAAGGTCTGTCCTTTAACCAGTGTTGCCAGGGAGTGGGAGAAGGGAGCAGCTCTTCCCAAAAAACTCATGGGAGAGAAATGGTTCCAGGAGTATTCCGTGCATACATACATATTAATAAATATGTGTGTAGTTCCAGAAGTGGTCTTGGGAGCACTCAAGAGTGGGAGTGATTCTGAAGTGGAAGTGGGAGGCCCTTGCAGTGCTCCCATTAAACACTGCCTCTAGAACCCTCTTCTTCATTTATATACTTTATAAGTTTATATTCATCAGTCTTGATTCAGATTCACTTCCAGGATCTGCTCTTAAGATTTTCTCCCAACCTTGATCTCTCTTCAACTCTAGAGTTGTAAATACTCTCAGTTCTCACTCCTTCCGCTTGGTTTTCTGATTTGCTACCCAATCTGCCACTCTACTGGAAGTTCTTCTGACATGATGGAATTCAGTACTCTAGAATGATAAGCCTACTTGTTTTAACCATTTCAGTTGGTCTGAGAGCTTCCAATTCTTGAGGATGAGCCTTACCTTTCATCATGTTGATGATTATTTGGAGTCCCCTTTCTCAATAATGTCCTGGAAACAAGAATTTGGTGGGATTTAACCCCTGCAATTAAAGCATTGACTTCAGCTTGGTTCTCTGTATATTCTCCTAGGCCTTCCATGTAGATTGCTTTGAACTGGGGTTTATGATTTTGGATGACACTTGTGCACCCTGCCTTCCCAGGATTTCTGTTTTCTGCCCTTTGAAATTGATCTTTATCTGCCCTTCCTTCATAGGTTTGTCAATACTCCTCCTTTGGGACTAGTTAGCTGCCCTTTATAGGAATATGAAAATAATTGTCTAGATGCTGGATTTGGTTTACATTGAACTTTAATTCCTGTGAAAGTGTATGTTGTTGCAGACTGCAGTTGCTGCTTTCTCTAGAGTCTCAGTATCCACCTTTATGCTTCCCTTTGTAATCTTTTTGGACTGGCTGTGCTATGTGGTTGCCTGTCCCGGTTGCTTTCCTGATTCCTCTTCTTCCCATGATCGATGTGATAGTTTCTGCCTGGCTCCTTTGACTGGTATTGTTTTTTCCTTGACAGTTAATGGAAAGCCCTTGGCTACAGGGGTTTAGTTACAGTTTGTGATGATTATAGAAGCCAAGGTTAATACTAACAGTCTGGCACAGATCTATCTTAATCCCAGATCTGTTGTGCACCAAGAGGGTATCAAATTCCTTGAGGTGCCAATCTCAATGTTTTCACCCCCACTTGGTTAATCCAGGTTTAAGTGGACCTGTGCTAGTTTCTATATATATAAAAGGCCAATTCAATGAATCTGTTCTAGTTATAACTTGTGATGGTTGTAGCAGCCAAGATTATAACCTCTGCTAGTTCAATGGATCTGTACGACTTCATAACCTATTAAATACAGCAGCCAAGGTTAATACTAGCACAGATCCATTTGAACCCCGCATCTGTTATGTGCCAAGAGTTGTCAAATTCATTGAGGTGCCAATCTCAATGTTTTGTGCACCCACTTGGTCAATCCAAGGTTTAGATGGATCTGTGCTAGTTTGTATATATAAAATGCATGTGAGGGTTTGGTCATGTATTTATGTTGGCTGGTTTAATTTAATTTAATTTTAATGTTTATATTTCCCTTGTTTTTAAGGTTACACACATGGGCACACACACGAAGAGTTGATGGATCCCCTCCACCTGGGCTGTAGAATGTGGTTCTTCGTGCAAACATTTTATGCACACTTATTCGGATATTTGGTTGACTATCAGACTCAAATTTATATCAACAGCTATTTTATGCCATGGAACCAGTTTTAAACAGTGTTAGACCCTGTCCAAGGTTACCCGGGTCTTACAGTCCATTGTTATTCAATTGGTTAACATTTAGAAATCATACCAGGCAGATGAATTCCTCACAGTATAAATGCAATATACACACAAAATGGAGTACAAGGTCTTTACTTAAGTGATCACAGAATAGATAGAAGTATGTATACTCTTATCTGCCCAAATTTGCTTGTTTTTTATGGTCCAGCAAAGAGTTAACATCTGGAAAAATGTTTAAAACTTTTCGAGGTTTAGCTATATCGACTTTTTTTGATAGTTTAAAAGCTTTTTCTATTATGGAACAATATACAGTTTGCGAAAAAAAGAGGATCCAGAAGTATTGATATCCTTGCAAACCAGGCCCCACTGGACAAGACTAATAGCAAAATTCTGAGTGCTCTGCTTGTCATCATTACAGAGAATAAAAGGAATATGTGGTGTTGCCGCCTTTACACACACATCGGGTAACGTGGAAAAAACTTTAATCCACTGGGTGTGTCCTTGGGGGCAAGTCTTGAGTCAAGGTGCTGTCACCTGATTCTCAACTCTTCTGTTTAGGCCAACTCCTAGCGAAGCCAAGGGGGGTAGTCCCTAATAAAAGAATCTAAGGCTTAAACTAAATCTAAGCGCAATTATTATTCTAGGAGTTTATTATGAAACAAGAGCAAGATACAAGATCTACGCTAGCAGCATATATGACAACAAATGAAATTGCTTATAATGAAAATATTCAAAGCATGTAAAGTACTTGCATAAAAGATATAACTTGAAAATAGATACAAGTGCTAAAAGGAAATGATAAGCAATATATGGAGATTGTAGACCAGTGCCAAATAGATTGTTGCAAGATAACCAAATGCTGCTGAAATGTGTTGAGAAATGCTCTTGGTAAATTTTAATTTATTAATGAGTTGCTTAAGTTGTTAGATTTATTGTGAAGTGGCTCTCGTGTTTGCAAGCCAACTCTTGAGTGTGCAGTGTGTGTACAAAGTGATACAAGAAAGCAAATCTAATCTAGGTGTGGCCTCTCAGAGGCTATCCCTCAAATTGGAATTTGCTGAGAACTTGCCGAAGCCCAAATGACTTCACCAACAAGTTCAATAGAGATGCTAGATGTCCAACACGGGGATAACCTAGATCTCAAAGTTCTCGTCTGACTTCACACACAATCTCTATGCGGTTTCCAATCAAAGCAATAACAACTTAAAGATTTCCCTAATTAAATTACTCCACACCGACCAGCCCCGGTTCTGATGAGTTCCCCAGATCGAGCTAGGCTCGCAAGGGTTCAGAGCATACATCGGGGAGCAGAGGGGAAATGTTTATTTTAAACAATAAAGCAAAATTGCATAAAGTAAATGTTTTGCTAATTACTAGAATCTGCACTGTCCAGCCTCTTTTCGACATTGGGCCTACTCTGAGGCGCTGAGGGGATTGGTTTATTTGCCAAAAATAAATTGCAAAAGACTGAAAGTGAACTAAGTAAAGAATTAAAGATTACTTTGAAATTGAAATGAAAGTTAAGCAAAGGTAAAATGTGTAGTGCTTTAGGAGATTGTGTTTCCTTTTACTTAGTTATTAGATTGTGAGACAATTTAATTTGAACAAGAAAAGAGAATCAGGCATGAAAAATGAACACACCACCACACCGGTTCCCCTCTTAGGGGGATAGAGGAAAGAGTGAGGCCTCCTTTGCCTCAATTATTTTATTTATTTTCTTTGACAATGCCTTTTCTCTCTTTTGGGTGACTTGTGACCTTGGATAAGCAAGGCCAACACATATTACAATGTTTTCTTGAAAAGTGGTCTTCTATGGTTCAGTTCCGGGATAAGATCTGCTCCAATCTTGGTCTAAATGGGTAGAGTTTCTCCCTCTTTATTCGATAACCTGCTAAAAACCAACAAAGAGTTAACTCAAATTCACAAAAAAAAACCACCTTTAAAAGTGCCTCGAAAAAATGAAAACTTAAACTCAACTTTTCTGCAAATTTTTCTAAGTATAAAAGGAGATTTTTTTGGAATTTTAGACAACCTAAAAAACTGGAAAATGGCTCTCTTTAGTCATCTTTACTTTTTGCCTAAAGAAATCCGAATAAAGAACATGCAAAAAGTGGATTTTACTCCTAGATCCAGCTTTGATTATGAGATGAAACTTTTGCCTAGATCTAGAAAGTCATGCATGCATAAGATTTCAATTAGTTTAACTTTAAAAATGAACTATCTTTGCATGCAAAACAGAAAGTAATTTGAAGAATAATTTTGAATTCAAGAAGGAGAGATAGATATAGAGGGTCTTTTCTTCAAAGATTGAAATTTGAAACTTGGGCTATGGGGTCTCTTGGTGAAAGGTGGAGGGACTTCTGTTCCTTAATGACTTGAAACAAGTGATGGATGTGATCCTATCAACTTCTCCAAGTTGGCAACATGCAAAAAGTTTGCTCAACTTTGCAAATACTCTGTTAGAAGAAGTTACCTCCTACACAAGAAAACTCATACAAGCATATTAGTTCAAATGAAAAATATGCAGATTTAGAGTCTTAAGATGCAGAAAATAATTAGATCTTAGAGCAAACAAGCTAGTTAGAACTTATCCTACTATGCGACAACACATTTTCAAAGGCTGAATAGAACATTAAAGCACCCACAACATAAGGAACCAACACCAATAGACCTCCAAAGTCTTCTTTATTCAAATCAATTAGAGAAATACAAATAGCATTACAACATCCAAGTCTTTTCCCCAAGCTCCTACTAGTCTACAATGGAGAGGTCGACTTTCTTATATAGCATGAGAGGGTGATGTTTCCCAAGAAGGAGGGCGAGTTATCTTCAAAGAAAAGCGTGATGTTTCCCCATCACAGGGCGAGTCATCTTAAGCATGAAAGCGTGAGTTTTCTAAAGCATGGGAGAGATGTTTCCTTCCCCAAACGTGAAAGGAAATGTTTACCATCTAGAAGGGCGACTCAACTCAAGGATGAGGAAGATGTTTCCAAAGAGAAAAAGAGTGACCAAATAAAAAAGTGCGCCTTTCCTTCTTGGATGTCCAACTCATGACAATTATCTTCCAATTAAGTCGCTTTCCACTTGAGACAACTTGTCACCACTTGAGTAGACTATAGAAACAAGGAAAACATGTCCCAGACATGTTTCCTTGATTTAAGGATTGCTGAATTTTCCTTTTATTTGTCTTTTATGACCCTTTTCGTGAGTACAATTAATTTTAAGTAATTAAAAATCACTAATTTTACTCGCAAAGTGGATACTTAGGTGAAGTGGGTATTCCAAGTGTAAAAACGAATACCCCCAAGGCATATAATGCCTCCTAGTACCACTTTTTTAACTTATAACTTATTTACAATTAAAATATCCCGTTTTGCGGGAAATTTTTAATTGAATGAAAACATTAAAAAAAATCCTAGGGGGACTTAGCATAGTTTCTATATGACTCAAAATGATGACCTAGCATGGTAATATAAACATTTTAGACACTAGACTTGGGTAACCAAGCTAAGGCCTAACCATCAATAAGACCCCAGCTTTGGAGGTATTTGAGTGAAAAAACTTAGAAATTATAACTCGCCTAAAATGAATTTCAGGCAAGAAATAATTAACAAGTGAAAAAAACACTCTAGATTATGTACTCATGATCAAGTCTTAGGAGGCCAAGCTTTTTACAAATTCATCATGCTAATCTCATCTTATTACAATGCCCCATAGGGGATTGCTCAATCTTTGGCGGCTCAACTGCAAGTCCATCCTAGTGCAACTTGGTGGATAACACGTGGGACAACTTTCTCCAAAAAACTAAGAAGGGATAAAACCAAACTGCCTTCTATACACAAAAGCATCCATCTTTTTTTTTACATGTGGTTCACGACACCGCTTCACCAGTAGCTCGTTACATCCACAAAAACCCCCCAAAATCTACGAGAGAACATGGGGAGGGCATGGTTGGCAGGATGTTGATTTCTCAACAACAGGAGCAGCATACTCAACAACAGGAGCAACATACTCAACAACAAGAGTATCTTATAGACCCATTAAGGGCATCACATGTCACTTACAAGGAATTGAACCTGGGTGGGGAGGATAACAACCATTCCTCCCAACCACCCAAGCTACATCCAATGGACATACATAAGCATCCATCTGTATCCATATATCTTCCAATTTCCACCAGTCAGGGTTTTGAGTCGGTCTGTTCTCCACTGCATCAGAAGTTTGCTGGCTTGGGCCAGTGTTAGAATTAGGGAAAAAATAGAGAAACAATTATGCTTTTAAGAAAAGACATAATCAGATCTGAAGTAAATTCTGAACATAAATAAAATTTCTGAGTGCAAAACCAAATTTTAGCTTATCTCCAAGCCAATGAAGGATGTATTTGCCACATGTGTGGATGTAGACCTCTAGAATATGCTCAGAAAATTAGTTTAGGTTCATGGATCAAACCTCTAGGGTTTGTTCTCTGTCATATGGACTGAAGGACAGTTTTGCCAAGGTATAGACCACAAAAGATGCTATCCACAAGTTGAGACAGCAAAAGCACCACAAAGGTGTAGATTTTTAATGACAAAAATCAGCAAGCTAATATTCTGTCAAACACTTAGCAACCTAGAGATAACTGTCTTCATAAATTTCAGAAATGCATAAACCCCACATTCAGAAATTACCATAAGCAGAAATACACATTGCTAAGCAAAATAGCAGCGGAAATAACACAGTGGATAGCAACCCATAACAAACAAAAAGTTAGGCAAATGCTAGGGAAAACCCCAATGTGGGGAAACCCAACGAGAGAGAGAGAGATCTATTATTCAACTTCAGGAAAGTACATATCAGCAGCCAAATAACATTTCCAGCCAAGGAAAATACCTCGCAGCACCAAATCTGTCCCACAGAAATCTGCCTCGTTTTCCATGCCAAAACTGTACTGCTGTATGGCCTCCTCCGTACCTTGTTTTCGGTGCCCACAGTGAGCTGTACGGACTGTTCTGTACAGCCCAAAAACAACCACAAAAAATCTGAAAGACACCTTGAAAACTGTGCCCAAAATGCCTTGATTTTTGTGCCAAATTCGTACGGACTGTACGGAATCGTACAGACTATACGGATACGTACAACACGGCCTCCCACAATAGAAAAATATTTCGGCCAAAAATTCACAGAAATTTTTTCTCGGGAATCGTGCCTTCTTTCCTTGGAAAACATGCCCTCTTTGCTGCTCACTTTCCTCTCTCAAGCTTACTCAGAAAATCTCTCTAACTCAACTCCTCTTGTCTTCTCGATGTGTTTTGCACACTACCCAATGCATTCTTTTATAATCTGAAAATGACATTTTCCCCCCAAAGTGTCTTTTCACCTTTCCCAACCCTAGATCCAAAGGCCAAGATTAGATCTTGCCTTTTCCAAGATCAAGGGTCATGATCCATTCCCTCCAAAATGTCTCATTTAAAATTAAAGTGAATTTCACTTTATTACATAAGTGCTTTATGAAAATAAAGTCGCTTTAAAAATAGAAGGTACACTTTATTAAAAAGTCACTTTAATAAAAGAACCACTTAAAACAACTTTATAAAAACTATTACAAAGTTAAGTGCCTGGTAGTGTAAACATTAAGGTAACATCCGCATTCAAGACAAAACATGCGGAGTACCTCTTGAGCTAAAAAGCTAACGAAAGGAAAACATCAGGACCTCCAAGAAGAGAACAACAATACCCTCCACAACTGAAACAGTAAAACCCTCCACAGAAACAAAAGACAACACATGGATAAGTCTGGACAACAAGTAGAATACCCCACAGGAGCCCTAACAGCCCTAGCAACAACCAAGAGGAGAGGTTGCGACTCTCACACACCAAACTGGCAGAGCTCAAAAAAGGGGCCGCGACACCTGTACTCATGTCCGTTGCTCTTGTAGACAGGCCCGACAGCCTAAGGTGGCACCACATGCACCTCAACTCAAGTAGACAGGTCCAACAACCAAAGGAGGCACCATATGCACCTCATGCACCAACAAACAATCAAGAAGAAGCTCCCAACCAACAATAAGACCAAGCAAATTCCTCAGATCTGAAACTGATAAACCAAAAGGAGAGGCCGCACCAACACAAGGTGAGAGTAACTGAGGTAGCCGCAACAATAGGAGAGTGAGAGTGAGTGTGTGTGTAATAAAATGCTAGAGTGTAGGGTTCTTTTTATAGCTAGGGAGAGGGGTTAGGGCTAATATAAAATATAATTAAATATTGACAATTAATTAATATAAATATTAATTAAATGTCAAATAAATTAAAGTAAATTATAAAAACCCCAATCACATAAAACAAGAGGGAAAGCAAGATAACAAAGGGGGAACTTTTTAAGACAAAGTCAAGGGGGGTCCATAATGGCAAAACATGTCCACATGAGTCTCATAATGACTTATAAACTTTATCATCACTACAGAAGAGGGTACATCAACAATGTGGTCATGTCCATCTTCATAGGCACTCCTAGGTCTCATGGACCATCCCGGGAGAGAGGAAGAGGATCACACATCAACACATCTTGGTATTTCACCAAGATCTTCATGGTCAAAGACCAAGTTACCCCATAACACATCTGGGGGCCTTAGAACACATCTAGGGTCTTATCCACCAAGGTACAAGACCAAGGATCAACCCATGCATTAAGCAAGGGTTCCCTGGAACACATCCAGGGGCCCTAGAACACATTTAGGGACTTATATCAACCACCAAGGAACACATCCAAGGATCAATCCAAGCACCAGGCAAGGATTCCTTGGAACACATCCAGGGGCCCTAGAACACATCTAGGGACTTACTGCTTGGTCCAAGACCAAGAACCCCAGTCATATCTTGGGGGCCTTCACTAGGGTCTTTTGCCATGGCTCTCACTGCTTGGTCTCATACCAAGAAACCCTAGGAATGTACTGGGGCCCTAGTCCTCAGCTAGGGTCTTATGCCATCCTCCCGGAGAATGGATCTTGCAGCTGCACTAATTTCAACAGCCAGCTATTTCAGTTCCTCTATGGTTCTCTGTTTGTTTGTCTCCAAAACTGCATTTAAGGAGATTTCATACCTTCATAGCATCAGCATTTCATTGGGAACTTATTTCATCTTGTTCATTTCTTCTCTTCGTACTTACTACTTTGCTTTTTGCTCTTCATTTTTTTTTCCTACCTCTTCCAGCTTTGGGTGGTCCTGTTTGTGTAGGCAAGGATTTGAATTTAATGCCAGAATGGTGAGCACTAAATAGGGATGGTGCAAGCTCCCCAATCTGCATAGCCATCAAAATCATCTGCTCTTGCATTTAGTGCTATATCCTCCTGAAAGAGCGTACTAGATTGTCTTTGTCCTTTGGCTGCCATGTAGCCCAGCTGTCGATTCCTCTCATTGAGGTGAAATCGTTGGCCTTAGTGCCAAAGGTTTAGCTAAAATTTTAAATTCTGCATGTGTTTCAATTTTTTTTTTCAAATGTAGTTAATTGAATGATGTATGACAACTCTATACGTGCATTAATTTTGGTTGGAAATAAAAATATAATTGTTAAGATTTTAGGATTCAAAATTTTAATTGTTTGATTCTTTAGATAGGCATGATGTTTTCAGCTTCCCTTTTTCATCCAGTTGAATCTTTCTTTACTTTTTGTGAATCTATTCTATTGGAAGAAGTTATTTAATATCAATGATTTGACTGGACTATTTTACCATGAATAATAATATGAACTTTATAAATAAAATGCTTTCTTATTTCTACTAACATAATCTGGATATTTTCCTTGGGACTTTTTTCAGCTGCTATGCCAATGCCGTGCTACAATGCCTGATGTTTACGAGACCCATTGCTGCATATCTACTCCAAGGATCTCATTCCAAAAATTGTATGTTGCCTTTACTCCAGGTCAAGCATGCAAGGTGGCATATCGTTTTCAGGTCTAATTTAAGCTTGTAGGAGCTAGACAGTTCAGGTTGTGAACATTTACAGGATTGTTGCTTGGTTTCATGTTCAATTCAGGTCAGAAAAGTGATTGGTGCTTCATGTGTGAGCTTGAGAACCTCATTGCAAAGGTGAAGGAAGGAAAAAGTCCCATATCACCCATTCGAATATTATCAAAAATACAGAACATTGGAAATCACCTTGGATATGGGAGGGAAGAAGATGCTCACGAATTTTTAAGGTGAGTTTATTATGAACTGCTGGGACCTGGGCTTTATGATGGTTTGTCAAGAGCCAACTAGTTCACATTTTTCTAATAAGTCTCTCCAGCAGAAGAAGAAATAATATACATACATATACAATTTTGGTGATATTTATCATGAAATACTTCTAATTAATTCAATGAGACAGAATTTCTGTTTCTTCTGGATTTGTTTCTATGGAAGTTCTGCATATGTAATATGATCAATACAATGTTTGCTCCTAGGTTTGCTATTGATACTATGCAATCAACATGCCTTTCTGAAGCTAGTGGAGAGAGGGCAGTTGACCCCAGAACACAGGAAACAACACTTATACAACAGATATTTGGTGGCTATCTTCAGTCAAAAGTGATGTCATTTTTACCTGTTGAAATTTCATTGAAATTACTTCTTTTTGCTTAAAATATTAGAGCAATACGTCTCTTTTTGATGCTCATCTTCTTGACAGAAATATAATATATAAGAAGTCCCAACATCAAGGCAGTTGTATATTAATATCAACAGTATTGTTCTTTCGTTGCAGATAAAGTGTCTGAAGTGCCAGCACATATCTGAGCGTTATGACAAAATGATGGATCTTACTGTGGAGATAGAAGGCAACATTGAATCTCTCCAAGATGCACTTGCACAATTCACGGCTCCTGAAATATTGGATGGCTCAAATAAGTATAAATGTGACAGGTTAGTGAATATTGAAATTCAGTGTGGATTATGTTAGTAAAATTGTCCTGGCAATCTCTCATTCCTTGAAGACGTTCTTGCCATCTTTTGTTATATTTGTCTTAGAATGAAAAGTTACATGATAGCACTGAGAGAAGTGATGCACTCTTACAGCATGTGGTGGAGTTGTGTCACATATGTAATGCCAGTAAACTAAAATGAAAAAAAAGCAGATGTCTTGATCCAGGTGGGTTCAGGGTCATCTTAGAAACGGTCCCAATACCGACAGTTCTCACAGTTTTCTGGTCTTGATCTTCCAGTGTTTTTTTGTGGCCTTCCCATACATTTTTGGGGGTTTTGATCTGGCTCAGTCTACAAATTCTCTTTCCAACAAGCTAAAGAAGACCTAAAACAGAGCTATGAGTCAAAAGTTACAGCCTTGGCAAGGCTCCCCTTTTTTCTAGACAGCTCAGCTACATCCAGCTCAGTAGACACATTGAACCCGAACTTCATGTTAGGGTTAGGGTTCTTTCCTTCTAGGGTGTTTGGCATCATTATAAAAAGTAGATTCAGCCTCTTGCTATGGATTTTTTGCGAGTGAGCGTAGTAGAGTCATCTCATCTCAGAGATACCTTCCATCTTTCTAACCTTTGTATTTGTACAATGTTTTCCACCATTCTTTCAGTAATAGAATTTGGTTTTCACTGTATCTCTATTAATGCTATCTTTTATTTCATTCTCAACATAACCTGCGTCATATATTGGAGAACAAATTTGTTGCTGTTGATGAGCTTGAAAAGAAAGCATCTATAATATGTTGCTAAATGCTTGGAGCAAAGTGGGAGTAGGAGTGGGGAGCAGTGATTCTATATATTATAATGTGTGTATATTTAAAAAATAAAATATACACCTTGCTATCACCTTCATTCTAGAAGGTGATAGCAAGAAAAAATAATACCAAAACAAAGACAATTGCTAGTGGGGATGATTGTAGGAGGTCAAGGGCTAGATGCCTTGAATCTAACATCCTACACAAGAGAAACAACTATAGTACAGCGATTTTCAACAAATAAAACAAAGGTGAGAGGCAAATGAATAGGTAGATTGAGGTGGTTACTAGAGATTTGCTATGACATAAAAAATGCCAAAAAACACCAACTTGCAATGACAAAAAGCACAAATGTTGACACCCATAAATGAAGCAGAAGTCTGGTTTTTCATGAATGTACAGATTACAAGCAAGCATATTCAAGCCTCTGCAGATCTGATTGAAGGAATACAGATTTGTATGAGCCAAAAACTGGGAGAGAGATTCATACGATCTAAAAAATGGAGAGTGAGATCTGTATGATCATGTGAATGAGGAGGATGAACCTTAAAAGAGATTGAATAAATAGCAGATCTGAGAGGATGTCGAATTTGGAGTGCAAGAGGCAACAAAGGTCTGGAGGTTCCACGTGTATGAGAGAGCTTGGGAGAAGCCAAACGACATATGGATAGGTCTGTATGGTCGTGTCCATACGATTAATACGATTACGTGGAAGGTATGATGTAAACCCCAAAACGTTTTTAATGAAAAAAACTAAAGTTTCAAAGATCACAACCTTTTTTTTGGTTCTCTTATTTTGTTTTATTTGCATTTATATCATATTTTTATATTATTATATAAATCAAATAAAAATTAAAATTTGCTCCAAACTTTAGGTTATAAACCTGCAAAAATTACCCTAAGTCTTTGCAGACTTTTGATTAGATCTTGAGCAAACGAAGGTCAATTTTGATGAGAGAACAACCAATCCTGACTATTCTGCATGCTTCAGATAGAATTGCAATGCTAGATCTAGTGAAAATTTCTTAGAAATTGAAGAAACCGAGCATGAGATCCACATCCAATTTGCAGATCTATGAAAAGTAGGGCTTAAAAATAAGATCTAAGGTGCTAGACTAGCAGATCTGAAGATCTACTTACATTCGATTTCAAATAAAAATTCAGTGCAAAGAATTTTATCCAAGGAGTTAGATCTAGGTAACTTGCTCTAATACCAACTCAAGTGGGTCTCTAGATAGGGTGAATGATAGACATGTTGCTTGACATGGAGGGTTGTTTAGGGGATTTCAATGGCATTGGAAAAATTCTACGTTTACTAGGGGGATGACAACTTAATGGAGGGCATATGGGAGTTCTAGATTTGCCAAAGGAGAAAAACAACTAGTGATGAAGATTATGCAATCGAGCTTTTGTGAAGCTTTTTTTAATCATTGTCAACAATTTTTTTGGCCTTTAATTTTTTTTGGGAATGTAAAATAAAAGGTGCTATTTTGTGTTAAGGGAGGTGTTAGAGTGACACGTGGTCAATGTGATGTTCGATGTGGTGGTTAGGGGTTAGGTGGTTAAACCACCCTAAATCTTGCAAGGATGATAGTAGAATGAGGGTGCATACACTCCAAACAGGTCACAATTGATTGGAGTTTCAATAGAGGGTATGTTGAGTTTTAGTTGATGCAGAAAGTAAAATAAGAGTCTAATCTAGATCTTGGAAAGCCAACTTCAAAGATGGAGAGACGATCTGGGGGCGAGATGGACAAGGTGAGTGGATCTCGAATCTGTGATACCAATGGTACAAGCCTATCGTGGTCCACCGGAACCATCTCTCTTAACATCTGAGAGATACAAAGCATAAACATCATGTCGAAGATATAGGATGCATGACAAAAGTGTAGCGCGATGAGCAAAATTATAGGGCACGAGCAACAAGTACTAGGCATTGGTACACGGTACAGTCGGCTTCTCTACTAATATCCTGATTTTCGCCCTTGTGCTTGATAATACAGTTGTGATGTATAGTTGTAGACATGTTAAACATCTTCCTAGTGCAGAGCCCAAGGCGAAGCCTAGCCAGAGAACGCTAAAAACTTTGATCCATTTCATGTTTCCTAAGTGGGGTTACACCCTTTGTAATCTTTTGCTAACTTCAACATAGACACTTGCTTACATTTGTGGAAGCGGTGACGACTATTGTGGAGGTTTTCATGACACATTAGTGCTTGGCATATTTCTAGTGACCATGTTCATTAGTGTCGTATGAATCTAATGAACCCATTTTTAGTGACGTGCGTGAAGTTTTGTGATATTGCTATTTTTAGCTGGTGGGGCTATAGTGCTTGCTTGTTAGATATGACAACATATTCTTGTTCTTGGGTGTCGTACAAATCTAACGAGTCTATTTTCAACAACATGCAGGTGGTTTCTATTTTTAGCAGTCCCTGCTTTTTAGCAGTGCTATACTTTGAAAATTCATCTTTATTAGTTGACATAAAGTGAAAATATGCCACTATTAGGCACAAAAGCTCGCTGTTCAACATTTTTTTTACAGAGACATAGGGATACTATTGTGTATTTATTGTATATTGTGCTGATTTGACAATTTATATCGTAAATCCACACATCGACTTGCTGGTTTTAAGAAATTGGTTGTAGATTTGAATAAAACAGTGAAGTATATTGCAGGTTTGAGGCACTTTCTCCTAGGCATTTAAAGTTTCAGCTTCAAACCCTCGAGGGAGGACCCCCTTGGGTTGAAAAGAACAAATCTGGAAGTGATAGGGAGTGTGATTAGGTGATAGGACACACCCTAGTAGTTATCTAGACACTTTGGATCACATTTTGTTCAAGGGTTTTTCTAGGCGATAACACTAAGTATGGCATGGTGATGCCACCACTATAGAAGGTCAAAAGATAATATGAAAATATAATATTAAATTCATGAATTAGCTTCTAAGAAGCATGAGAGGGTTATGATGCAATGGGAGGGGAAGGAAAAGGGGGTTCAAGGGGAAATTATATTCCTTGCCATGTGTCATTTTGAGAACTTCCCAATCATCATGAGCATGTCTTTCCACATTAAATGTACTTTGATGAATTCATGACACACATCTTCAACAATTGTATCATATATTCTTTGATTTCAAATTTGGAAAGGTTCTCTTTCATTCTTCCTCTCAACTATGTTCTTCATCATCGTCATGAGTACTTGATAGATTGGTATCAACTGGAGTCTATGAGACTGAAATGTTGTTGATATTGTCATGTTTCCCATGTGGTTCGAGATGATTATTGGATCTTTGCCATTGATGCATTCCCTGTGTTGAGTCTTGATTGTATTTAACCAATGGTTGCTTGAATTTGCTAGTGGGATGTCTTGGTTGCAGAAATATGAAGCGTTGCACTGCCTTTTACCTGGTCTCCCATAATTATACAGCTTGAGTGGGCCTAAGGGTTAATAACACTTGTTTCCTCTTAAGAGGTTACAGGTTCAAATCCATAGGGGGGTAGGGTATGTACACCTCCATAGACTTTAGCAGTCAAATCGATGTGCGGAGGGGGTCTCTTGTCCCACAAACAAGGGGGTCTTATACATCAATTTGGTGTCTGACTTGCCCGTGACCTTAAATTTAGATTATTATTATTATTATAACTCAACGAATTGGGATCTTCTTGCTAGAATTGTAACATGGCTATGAGGGGTTCCTAGGACAGTGTATGCACTTACAGTGGAATGACCGAGCTTATGTTAGTGAGTTGTTGAAGGGAAGGTGCTCATAGTCTGAGTGAGTGTTTGTAGAGGAACGTGGGTGAAGCTACACTATTGGCATTCATGGTAGATGTTAATTTTTGGCTTGACATTGGTGGGATCCTCCCTAGTGATGTAATGGGGGCTAAAGGACCCATTAGAGTTTATAATAGTATAGGTATGGCAACCGTTCAATGTAATGTGGACTGGGTCCACTGTGTTAGTTATTAATAAATAAGGCCCACTAGGGAATTATCATATAATAAATGTTACATGGCCCATTCATTAATGTAGAAGCCAACACTGGTTAGTATTAGGGTTTGTTAGATAACTATAGATAAGGATGGATTTCTCCTTATGACAAGTCAAGCATTATGATTATATTGGAACATTGTCTCATTGGGAGGTTGCCCCCACAAAGAGGCAAGTGAACATGAGTTTATCTTTTCATAAAATAATTACTATATGGTGTTACCCTACATTAAGTAAGGGCTGCTGATTTAATGAAGTAAGGGGCATTTCTATCATTTTCCTAGATATTCTATTTGTTAGTCAGCTTCAGCATTGAGGAAAATTGTAAATGGTATTGAAGCACTTTCTTGGGCGAAGGGAATTTTTTTTTTAGATTTTCTAGTGGTAGGTTTTTATCTTGGCCTATTCACCGGATCGCTGCTAGAGTGGCCATGACATTTCAAAATTGGATTCATAATAGAGATTCTGAGAAGTATCACATAAGTTACAATTATTGAAAGTTGTAACTTATGGCGCAAAACCCTTGCGGTGGGATTATCTCTCTATTTATGAATGCAATTGTAGTAGGACTAATGCCATTAGACGTAGAGTGGTAGTGACATTTCTGGATTTGGGGTGATAGTAGCAATTCTGATCAATATTGAGGGACTTGTGGTCATTTTAAATTGCTGCTTCAAAACCCTTGCGGAACCAGAGAATGGCAATGCAGAGACAAATTTGGGAGGAAAGAGTGGCCATGCTAAGCAAAATGAAGGTCAGCAAACGAAAACCTACTCTCAAAATGCTCAAAAAACAATTGAGAGCGATGATAAATTTGAATAAAAGATTTCAGCAGTTGAGATCAGCCTCATAGACATTTATAACTTCGAAAGTAAACTGCAAACATTTGACAGAAATGCACTTTAAGTGAAAATAATTTCAAAGTAAATGCATATAACCCGATCTACCAGGAAAACGATTAATTCAATACAACCATGAGATTCAGAGAGCTAGAGTTAAAGCATAACTAGATCACATCAGATATTACCCAAAAAACAGTTTGTGTCATGATGGACAATAGGTGACAGGCTGCTGTAGAATTCCTTGCTTGCCATGGAGGTGGTGGTAGAGATCTGTGGAAGAAAGAGAGAGGGTTTTCCACTGCTACTGATGTCTCAAGAATCGACTGTCTAACCCTGCAACTGTCTCACAAACCTGAATAATAAAGAAGCATCATCTCCTCCAATCCAAGGCGCCTTCACTACTGGGAAAAGAGGAAAGAAAGCATGGGAAATAGAAAAGGCTGCTCATACACAGTAAGTGTTATTCTTTTCTCGCTTTGATTGCAAAAGGAAAGGGAAATATTGACACTAACTACCCTATAGAAAACCCAAGTTTTTTTATACAAAATTTTGAAGCTGTTATGGCAGCTCCTCTCTTATGCCATCCGAATCAGAGAGATAAAAAGTGTTAGAACCTTTTACTGCATCAATGAGGTATGGTCCCAACCACAAACTGTCAAACTTGCCACGGTCTCCAGATTTCTCATTTTTCTTGTCCCACAACAAGACCAAGTTCCCCACCTGCTGGAACGGGGCCTGAACTATAATGGGATCGAGAGGGAGTGCGGGCAATCTCTGTTTGCCCTCAAAGCGCTGGCACGGATCACATGTACGTACATAAGCATGCATGTCTGCAAATAAGTTGGGCCAATAGTACCCTGCCTTCATGATCTTATGCGCAGTGGTGAGTCAACGCATCTGAGGATAACCCCATCCGAGTTTCTCCACCCAAGTCCTCCCTGTAGCAAACAGAACTTTTCTGCATGAAGTTTCAGTGTCCCTTTGCTTTTCTATAAGTATTTGTTTAGCCTTCTCCCTCTGCTTACTAATAAACTGCTTGGCTGTTTGACCCCTTTCACTCTCTTAATCAGCATCTTCTGTTAGGATATAGGCTGTTCGTCCACTGTGGTATAATGGTATTTAGGTATTTGTCTGAGATCCTTCCTGCAATTATTCATTTTGTCATGTGCTACCAGCCCTCAACTTAAAACCTCAATTTCACTACCTTCCTCTACAGGCAAACTGCCATATATATATATATTTGTCCATTCAAAAGTGTGCATAATGGCCTACAAACCCGCCCTTATTGGCATCTCAAATTGTCTCTTCTTTCTAGTCAGAAATAACTTTCATCCAGCAGATTACACAGCAGTCAATTTGAAAGTCACTCAGAAATCATCCACTCATAAATCAATATAACATTTGACGCTGGTTATATGCTTTGATTATCACAAGACAGGCTGGAATTAGCCCAACGAATATGCTGGAATGATTGTTACTTCAAGCCCTTTCAAGAAAAATGAATTGATGAATTTTAACCATATCATTTCCAGCTGCCTTTCACTATGTTTCTGTAAGATATTGCTGCCATATCATAAAGAACTTCCCACATTGATGACAGGAGGTTGAAAATTAGGTGAAGACGCTTCACACAAACATTGTCAAGCTGCTAACTTTTACTCGGTTCAAATTTCAATGGCAGCCTTACATGATTGGAAAATGCTGATGTACCTAGCAGTGACATCCTTAGAACCCTTAAAAACAAAATTTCTCCAACCATCATTAGCATGAAACTATACAGCTGCTTGAATTAATTTCTGGATGGCCTCTTTAGCTGCTACACATGAAATTTTTCAATATCCAGTTATAGTAAGAGCTTAGATATATTGCAGAGCATGACGTTAGATTTGATGTAATGCCTCAAAGGCAAGAGGAGGCGTGGGAAGTCCTAAATTCTTCTCTTAATGTAGCCTTGGTATAGTAAAATGATTCTTGCATTTGCTGTAGGAGGTCTTTTAGGCATTCTCTCAATTAAAATTATTTAATGGGGGTTTTCAAAGTGCTTTCTGTGAATAGCGAAGCAAATCATATCCAACGCTTATGAGAGTCTCCTTCTTCAAACAGATCACCCCCTGTACTCATCGCAATTTCACTTTCAGAGTTACATAAACATCATCCACAGGGCTGCATACAAAATGTTAGAGCTGTCTCTCTTCCTCCGAGGGAATTACAAGTTATTATGCATGCGCCCTATACCATCATGATAGCTGTGCGCTTTCCCTTGGCCGGAAAATGGTCTTCAAATTTCCTGTAATTAAACTGCAGAACACACCTTAAATCAGCGCCTGTCAAATCTCAGAATGGCACTTGGGATGACATATAAATAATACTTATTCCTCCCATCAATAAAGTCGCCCCCAAAGAAATTTTCTCATGTAAAGGTCGGCCCTAACAGAATTGGTAAAGACAGGTCGGTTCTACAAAAATTTGCCAGATCAAGTCGGCCTATCACTAATTTAAGCCGTTCCCGTGTGAAGAATGCGTGGCTACAGCTTTTGTGCGCTGCTTCCCTGTGCTGATGCATTCATCAAATCACCTGTGCTGGTACAGACCCCTTTATCACTGATCATTTGTGATTGTTCTCCTCCTTTCCCATCGAATTACATCTTCAGGAAACTAAAACTCTGAAAACTGGAAGCTTCTCCTTGCTGATCCAAACCCCTTTATCCTTTAACCAAAATAATAATAACGCCTTCAAGGGAATGAGGTTGAATAAGCTATTCTAGCTTCTTCATTTTGGCAACAACAGAGTTTTCGGGCCTTTCCTTGCTTTACGAGCTTTGTCTGAAAAAACTAGCTTTTGGGGAGTATCGTATCCTGCTTTTCTGGAAACTGTTTTAGCAAGGTGGCCAACACCCTTTATGACAATTCGCCCCTTTCATATTTATTCCAAAAAACTTTAAACTTCCTTTATTTGACCATGGCATTAATATTTTGGGTTCGACCATATTGCAACTCACATGAAGGGGAAAACAGCCAAGTGTCATTTCTAGGGCCAATCCAACCATACAAGAACATTCTCTGACCCCTTACTCTTCCAAACAGAGGAACCATATACCACACCTCCATGGCTCGCTCAGAACCATATACCCCACCTCCATGGCTCTCTCAGAACCATGACCACCACCTGCACCTGCCAAAAATAGTAAGCGCTAATTATAGACATGTCTAAAAAAGGCAGTCTTTCCCAAAAAGTAAAAAGCAGGAAAGTCTGATTTTGGCCAAATGGAGTATTAGCCCATAATTACAAAAAGCAAAAAAAGTGAAAAAGTGACTAAAAATGATTATCTTGGAAGCAAATGAAATTAGTCCCATTGGACTCGCTTTTCCATGAGGATCAAGGAAATGTGGAACTTAACCCTCCAGTGGCGAGAATTGCTACTGGGGGTTAACAGGTAAAAATTCCACTAGTGACCATATGGTTAGCGGCATCATTGGTAACAATTTACAGAACATGTTGTTCACCCACCTCTTCAACAATTTCACACGAGATCACATAGCATTTGAGCACTTTTAATATTTTCTGAGGCATCAACAGATCGAAGGAATGTTGCTCCCTTTGGATAAGGTACAAACTACAAAGAAATAATTAGGGTCATGTTCCAAAAAACTTTAAACTTCCTTTATTTGACCATGTCCTTAATATTTTGGGTTTGACCATGTTGCAACTCACATGAAGGGGAAAACAGCCAAGTGTCATTTCTAGGGACAATCCAACCATGCAAGAACATTCTCTGACGCCTTACTCTTCCAAACAGAGGAACCATATACCACACCTCCATGGCTTGCTCAGAACCATATACCCCACCTCCATGGCTCTCTCGGAACCATGACCACCATCTGCACCTGCCAAAAATAGTAAGTGCTAATTATAGACATGTCTAAAAAAGGCAGTCTTTCCCAAAAAGTAAAAAGCAGGAAAGTCTGATTTTGGCCAAATGGAGTATTAGCCCATAATTTCAAAAAGCAAAAAAGCAAAAAAAGCGACTAAAAATGATTATCTTGGAAGCAAATGAAATTAGTCCCATTGGACTCGCTTTTCCATGAGGATCAAGGAAATGTGGAACTTAACCCTCCAGTGGCGAGAATTGCTAATGGGGGTTAACAGGTAAAAAGTCCACTAGTGACCATATGGTTAGCGGCATCATTGGTAACAATTTGTAGAACATGTCACCCACCTCTTCAACAATTTCAGACACGAGATCACATAGCATTTGAGCACGTTTAATATTTTCTGAGGCATCAACAGATCGAAGGAATGTTGCTCCCTTTGGACAAGGTACAAAGAAATAATTAGGGTCATGTTCCTGGTATCTGTCCAACCATCACTCTTGATGGTGCAACCTGTATCTGCTTATTTGTTACAGGTTGCACCATGAGAGTAATATATTATTTATCTCTCTCTCTCTCTCTCTCTATATATATATATATATATATACTTTATTTTCTAAAGAAAAGTTAGTAATCCTTTCCATTAATAAAAATAGAAGGGTTACATTGTAGTAGTACTGGTACATACAACCTGGAGGGTGTTGACACGGATAATCATCATGGATGATGCCTGTTTAAAAAATTAAAAAATAGTGGTTCATTGACATGTCTATCACACAACATATAGGCCAAAAAAATCTGCTTCATCATATCTTCATATCTGTCTATCACACAATCCTTCACTGTTCAATCAAATGATCCAGGTTTGCTGCCGCCAGCTATCTTCAAACCTCAAGTCTAAAATCTGCATTGTTAAAGTCCGATAGACCTCAATGGAAGGATCTCCTTGACCCCATCTCGGGCTTGGATCTCTGCTGTATGCTTGTTTAGATAATCTGTCCACTCTTAGTTTTGTTCATGATAGATATGTTGAAAGTGTAACGAAGCAAAGCTGTTTTTGATATCATATGCTAGTTGAATGCTGCCATGCAGGCCCAGAGTCAGCTGCTCCACCACTAATGTTGGAATCCCCGTAAATGTTAATGTAATTTATGCCTTGCTCACAAACTATGGCCATTAGAATGGTGGCTGCTTTGATCTTTGCATAATTGCGGGTGCCCTGTCCAAGACTGCACTCACAATGGATCTTTTGATTATTAGAGATCACCGGTATACCATCCACTGTTTTGATCCCTTTTTTGCCTTATCAAGATTTGTGTATGTACCTTTTATCCTATAGAAGGTTTGGATACGAGTAATGACCTTCCCTTGAAAGATTGCTTCATTCTGAGACAGCGGTACTGATCACGTAATGAAACAAGTCAATGAATGGTGCTCCTTTCAGACTTTGTGATCCTCCAACCATGCTTCCAAGGCCTTCTTTAGACCTTCTCCATCCCATTTACCTTTCCCTCTTGCCAATAACAGCAATCCAAACTTTACTGAAATAGCATTTAAGGAAAGACGTGATGCACACTTTTGTTGTTTTCTTTGCATAGAAAACATAGCCCTAGACCTTGCCTACGTTGCCTTTGAAAATTGTCCCATGTCAATGTTTTGTTCTTCAATGATAGCCATATAATGATAGCTTATAGTTTCTATATTAAGTTCCGTCTCCAGTGTTTGTCTTCCTGGCTTTCATTGGCTTTATCACACTCCTTTTGGACTTTGTATAAACCTTCTCTTTAGTTGCCCATACAATACTGTTAGCTTGCACCCGTAGTCTAATTGAGGCTTGATTAAAGGCATCTACATATTGGTTCCATTTTGCAACCAGATCATTCTGAATCCCCCAATCATTTGCCTTCTTTCATCGTGCTATCCACCAGTTGGCTTCGTCTTTGTTATAGACATCTGCAAAGTAGAATAGGTTCCTTTTATGTAGATAGTCGTAAGTGCTCTCCAACTCACAGAACACCCAACTCGTAATTTCCTTGGACTACCACTCTTCTAAGCTCATGGGTTCATTATATTTCTTTTTCATTATTGAAGGTACTGCCCATTTTCTCAAATGCCCTAGCAGCAAAAGGAGTTTGGAGAGTCTTACTAGGGGGTACTTCCTTTGTCTCTTTTCCCTGCCCATAAATATATGAAACAAACCTTCTTGATTTTGTTGAGGACCCTTCAGGGATATATGTCATGGACATCCAAAAGATAGGGGTTGCCTCAATCACTGTCTTACTTAAGGTCAACCTGCCACCTATGGAGATCCCCCTGTTACACCACCTATTTATTTTTTTCTCTATCTGTTCAAATAACCATAACCAACCCTTAAAGGAGTCGTTTGCTTTGAGGTGGAATCCCAAGTACTTCATAGGATCCTCAAATATTTTGACTTAGAAAGGTAGGAGTGCTGTGATTCTGTCAATCCTAGCTTCACCAATCTAGTTCATAGCAAGAGTTGATTTGTCTTGATTGATTTCCATCCTTGTTGCTAGGTAATATGTCTTAAGTGCTTCCCCTATTGTCTTTGCCTCGAACTGTTTCCACCCAAAGAGAAGTACATATCTACAAACAACAAATGGGATATGTTTAGATCTGGTGCCCCCTGGACTCCCTTGAATTTTCCCTTTGCATTTAATCTCTTCATAATTTTGCCCAAGCCTTCTCCAACCAACAAAGATAGAAGAGGTGACAAGAGACAACCTTGTCTTAATCCCCTTTCAGGTTTGGAGAAATGAGTGGGAGGACCATTTTTCAAGACTGCATAGGATGCTGAAGTGTAACATTCTTCGATCCAATTGACAGTCTGAGGATCAAATCCTATATGGACCATCCAACAACCTCATGAAGGTCTAGTCTACTTTGTCATATCCTTTAGTGAGATCCAGTTTGATGACCATGGATGGAATCTTCTTCTTCTTGATAGAGTGTAATACCTCCTGAGTTATTCCTACTGCATCAAATAATTTCCCTCATAAGAACCCGAATTTATCTTCAGATATTATAACCGTGGAAAGAATGGCTTTCATCCTCCTCGCTAATACCTTGGCTATGATTTAATAGAAGCAGTTACAGAGTGAGATGGTGTATAAAAGTCAAAGATTTGGAGATTTTCAGTTTTTGGGACTGTAGTGATGAAAGTAGCATTGATGGGTTGGAAGATCTTTGAGGATCTGGTTTCCTCCATAGCAGAAGAAGGTTCCTTCCAATCAGGTCGTAGAAGTTTCTAAAGAACTCAATGGGCCATCCATCTAGTCTAGGAGTTTTGTCACTTAGGAAAGATGCCAATACATCCTTTAATTCTTCATCACCAACAAGAGCCCTTGAGGATTCATTTTGGTCCTCATTTACTAGTATGGGGAAGTAGGAGAGGGATTGGAGGTTTTCCCTTATAAATACCTTTGAAATGGTTCACTGCTACCTTTGTAATTCCATCAAACCCATTCCGAATGTACCATTTTTATTTGTGAACATTACCATGTTGGATGAAGAATGAAAACTCATTCTAGAACCAGGAGGTATTCTGACCACCTGAGGGAAAAGACTCCAACGTAAAACATAACTGAATACCTCATCAAATGGAAGAACTTAGCTGAGAAAGATGCTTCATTGGAGAATGAAGATTTCAGACAACAACATCCATCCTTATCAATGCTTCGAGGACAAAGCTTTTTCCAAGGAGGATGCGATGTAATTTATGTAAGTTACATAATAAATGTAATGTAGTATAATAATAATAATAATAAGCATCTGGGTTATAAGTTATAGCCCTTCATTATTCTTGTTTACTTGTGACCTAAGTTATAGCCCTTCATAATAGCTTCTTGTGCTTATTACATTCTACTTAGGAGCATGTTGAACAACTGAAGCAGGTATTGGAGACTCTAAGGAAACATCACCTTCCAGCAAACATAAAGAAGTGTGAGTTCGTTAAGCTATCCTTGGTGTACTTGGGTAATGTGATTGGTGGAGGTGAGTTAAAGATTGATCCTACAAAGATAGGGGTCATCCTTAAATGACCCACTCTTTCTAATGTCACAAAAGTTAGGAGTTTTATGGGAACAACCTAATATTTAAGAAAGTTCATAGCATCTTTTTCAATTGTGGTAGCTACTTCATGCCATAACAACTAGTAGTAAGAGTTTCCAGTGGTGTAAGACTCAATAGAAAGCCCATGAAGAGTTGAAGTAGATGATTAGTCAAGCCTCAGTCATAGCATTACCGAACTTCCAAAGTCATTTTAGGTAGAAACTGATTCTAGTGGATATGCTATGGGAGCAATGTTAATGCAAGGGAGAGACCGGTTTGCTATCATTCAGAGCTATATATAATATATTATGCTGTAATATATATGCTATATATTATATGTAAAATGTTATATATGTATGCTTATTACCATATATATGTTGGTGGTCAAGGTTTAACGCTTTTTTGTGTCTGTCTGGGGAAGGGGTGTTTGTGGGGTCATTTCTTTTCTCTCAAATTCAGATTCACAAAATACATTCTAAACATGCTGGGATCTGTTACAGTGAAATCGTTAACTAATTCATTACCATATATATGCTATATATTATATATAACATGTTATATATGTATGCTTATTACCATATAGCTGTTGGTGGTCGAGGTTTAGCTCTTTTTTGTGTCTGTGTGTCTGGGGAGGGGGTGTTTGTGGGGTCATTTTTTTTTCTCTCAAACTCAGATTCACAAAATACATTCTAAACATGCTGGGATCTGTTATAGTGCAATCATTAACTAATTCAAACTTGTTATTAAGAGAGTTGTTTACAGTTTTACGGGTTTATGGATCTCTAAATGTGGGCTTACGGAGCTGATCAAAAGATGTATTCTTGGCTGCAACATAGAAAATTACTGGGCCCTGCTTACTAGGTTGTTTGGGTTACTTATAAAATTCTTTAGACAGATGAGACTAACCGTTCCTCATAATGCTGTGTATGGCAGGTGCAAGTGCTATGTGAAGGCTAAAAAACAGCTGACTGTCCATGAAGCTCCCAATATTCTTACTATTGCTCTCAAGAGGTTTCAGGTACCGGTCTTATTACCTTTTGTGTGGGCAATGCATTTTCCGTTTTTTGTTGTCTGACAGTTTTGTTTACCTTTTTCTGTCTCAGTCTGGAAAGTTTGGCAAACTCAACAAGCGTGTTATTTTCCCTGAAGTCCTGAACATGAAACCATATATGAGTGGAATGGGAGACAAACCACCATCATACAAGCTATATGCAGTAGTGGTGCATTTAGATATGATGAATGCTTCCTTTTCTGGGCATTATGTATGTTATGTCAAGAATTGGCAAGGGGCATGGTACAAGATTGATGATAGCAAGGTGAGTCCCCTTCAGAACACCAATAGAATGAACTACTGACAAGGCAACTTAACAAGTCGTTTAAAACTAGATTGAGCTTTCTTAATTGTGCCACTTCCCTGTGCTGTATAATGTATCTACCAAAAAACTTACATTATTTCAAAATTATTGTGTTTTTTTAATCTTAGGCTTTCTATTCTTAAACACAAATTTAAATCATCAGTGTTGTTTTTAATTGTATTTGACTATAGAAATTCAACAATAAATTCATGGTTGGGTCAGTGACTGCATTTTCATTGTATTATTCTATGATTGTGATTATGGTTCTGCTGTCTTGATATATGTAGGTAAAGCAGGTGGAGCTTGATAGGGTACTTGCTCAAGGGGCATACATGCTTCTGTACTCTAGGTAAATAGCTATGGTGAATGGTTTATTGCTGTCTACTGTTTTTATACATTGAAAGAGGAGCATGTCTACACAAACAAGGACCAGAAATAGGAAAAAATTTCTAACACATGGTTTTCCTCAGGTCTTCACCACGACCACTGGCTCATTCCTTGACAACGGTAAATGTCGTCCCCAGTGCAAGAGCTGCCAAACAACCTGTACCGAATAGTGGACCTGGACGAATTGGTGTGCTTGACAGACGATATTCTTCAATGGCCTCCTGTGCTTTTAATTTTGAAGATTACGGTCTTGACTGCAATGGTACCCCAATCATAGGAAGTGGGATCATAGGGTATAGAGACTACCCTGATATGACATCTAGTGATTCTGGATCTCTCTTCAGTTACTCAGATGAAACTTCTTGCAGCACAGAGAGCAATAGAGATTCAACTAGTACAGATGATTTTGCCGAGACAATATTTGGAGATTTGGGACAATTCACCACTTCTGGATTGGCTGAGGACCCTTACACAATGTCCAGTTCCAACTGTTATATGAAATCATCACCTTCTCTTCAAACAGAATATTATTTTGAAAATGATGCATATATCCTGGATTCCGTATTTTCAAATCAGCATCTCTGTGAAATGAAGAAGATTGATCCTGAATTGACCCCTTCCCGCAATCCACTTCCTCAAGATATTTATGGACTACCTGATTCGCTTAGTAAGAGTGCTGACAGCTATCTTTTCCCTCCTCCATTTCCATCAAGCCACGTAGAAACTAGATATTTTGATCCCAACCTTTGTAGCAGACGTAGTGATCAGTTAGATTATAGGACTAGTAACATAAACAAGCATTCAGACTTTCGGCAATTTCAGAATTCAGTTGGGGTTCCAGATATATCAGACACTGGAGCCTATAGCAGTAGTGGCAATTTTGCTACCCCAGCAAAGTCGCAATATGAGAAAGAGAAGTACCCGGCAGGATTTTTGCAAGAAGCAGATAGGTTAAATTTTGATGTAACATCAAGATCGTTAAATGCAGCTTCTAATTTTGATTATTGTTTCGTTCATGACACAAGAACATCAGATTCAACGACAGCTGAGTCCTTTGGGCTCAACAGATAATTTAATTGTAAATGCATATGCAAGATATGTTCCAGTCCTTTTTTCTGTTTATAAATGAACTGTATATGCTTATTCTTGATTACAAGTGGATCTTCTAGGGATGCTCTTTCTTCAGTTATATCTACTGAATGTCTATCACGAACTACAGGGTGCATTATTTTGCTATCACTAGAATAATATACTGAATGTCTATCACTAGAATAATATCACAAGGCATACATACTTGAAACACAACACTATAGATAAGCACATCATTCTGTTGGTACCTGCAAAGTCTTACAAAAGCCTATTGTAGTATTGGCAATGCTCAACTATGCTAAAATCTTTGAAGACTGGCTATTTATGTTTAAAGGTTGCAGTTCTATAATAACATTTGCAAGCTGCATTAAGACTATGAACATACATCATATCTATCTCAGAAATAAGATGGTTTGGTTAATAGCAATCCCTGTTTTCTTCGCTCTCAAACTGCAAAGTTTCTGTTCGTGGTGCTTTGCAAACAAAATATCTGAATAGAAAGATGATGAAGAGTTGCAATGTTCAGAATAAGATATGTGATAGTTTTACTATTGGTGGAAAGACACTGATTTTGATACAAATTGACACCGAATCCACATTTTTCACATAAAATTTTTCTTTACAAATTATTAAATCCATGCACAAATATGCCTCATTTGCTGAAAACAAAGATAAGCTTCAGCTCAGATTCAGTTTCGATACTATTTGAGTCACTCTTTTACTTTATACCTTGCTTCTGAATGTGTAGTGGGCTGTAATCATATTGTCTTCAGATTTTCAGCCGCAGTGGATTAGAATGCAACGGGTTTTGTTTATTCATCAAGACAAGCCATAACAATGATGCAATTTTGTTTGTGCAACATGTACACAATTAAGCTTTTCTGTTCTGCATGTTGCACATAAACATATATGGAACTTTCTCCTTTTTTTTCCAAAAAGATGTCTTGCTTGATCAATTAAGCAACTTCTGGTCTTGTTTTGTTGACCCAAGTAAAAAAACTGGTTGCAGTCAAATTATATTAAACTTTATCTTTTATCTTTTCAAAAAGATGTCTTGCTTGATCAGTTAAGGCAACTTCTGGTCTTGATTGGTTGATCCAAGTTAAAAATTGTTTTTATTCAGATTACTTGTTATATGGTATATCAATAGGATAGATAAACCAAAGGGCTCATACTGCAGGCGTATAGGGCATCTTCATTATCTTTACAATCCCATATTTTATTGGTGTTACATCCTTGTGACGATGATTGTTTTTTAGGGGAGTGTTGACAAACCTGTTTTGTTTTTCACTTTGGGGGTTGACAAATCCTTTTTGTTGGCCGGACAGGGTTGCAACTCCTAAAACGTGTCACTTTGAAGGATGCTAGGTTAGAACCTCGGTTGACAAACCCTTTCTGTGTTTTTTAATGGGGTTGTGATATACTTTTTGTTGGGCGGACAAGGTAGCAACTCCTAAAACGTGTTACTTTGTTGGATGGTTGTGTTGGTATATTCAGGGATACTGAGAGTGGGGGGAGAGGTGAATCGGTATAAGCATTTAACACCTTTTCTAATTATAATTGTATTCAAGATAGAGGTGAATCGGTATAAGCATTTAACACCTTTTCTAATTATAATTGTATTCAAGATATTGTTGCATTCAAGATATCTTATAGAAACAAACAACCACAGATACACAGTGCACAAGAATTTTAGGTGGAAACCCAAATAGGAGAAAACCACGGAATGCTTTTTAATATATTAGAAAATTACATCCCCACTGGAAGCACCAACTTCCGAGATTCTCCAGCACCAACTGGAAGGAGGCACTAACCCCCTGAATTTTCTAGCACCAACTAGGAGGCACCAACCCCCTTGTGAACACCAACTCACATTTTTCAGACACCAACCTGCAAATTGAAGACACCAATCTTCCCGTGCACCACCCAACCAACCTTGTTTCATAAATTATTCTAAAAAATGTTCTTTACAAAATTCACAACAAAAATACCAGAGTACATCCTTAATCATACTTTGCAAGGTGAATCCCTTGCCTTGTTAGCTGCAAAAGGTAGACTGTATCACCCTTGATCTGTAGTCTTCATACGCTGGCTTCTTATGCCAAAACTTGTCCTTGAACTGATCAAAACACAAACATTGTACTGTACTGTACTTCCTTGCTGAGTTAAATCTTTTGCCAAGATAGATCTGAAATCTTCACTTGAACTGCTCTGAAACCGGTGTTAGACCTCTTGCTTATAAACCTTTGATAATTGCTTCAAAGACGACACTGAAACCTGCCTAGGATGCTCCAAAGACTCACAACAAATGTTTCTCTTGTAACTCACCGAAAGTTACTCCTGTAGCAGATCTGAAACTCGGCCAAGAGACTCTTGTAGCTCGCACTTGAAACATGCTTTAAACTCAGCATAGGTTCGCTTCGAAACAATTCTTAACCTCGGCCATTTTCTTCCTCAGATTTGCATCAGAACAACCCATATACTTGTCTCAAATCTGCCTTTCAATTTTCCCTTATAACATGCTTAAACCTGCTTCAAATTTTTGCTTCATCACAGCCTCAGATCTGTCCTTATCACCTCATATTTGGGCCTCGGAACATGCCTGACTTGCTTCAGAAAATTTCTTAAATTTGGCCTTATATATGCTTCAGAATAGGCCTCAAAATAGGCCTAACTTAACTCTAAAATACGTCTCAAACCAAATCTGGAACAGACTTCAAACGTTCATAAAAACTGATCAGAAAACTTCCCTTGAACACATGAAATCTGCCTTGGAAAATATGCCTTGCGGCCTCATAAAATTTGCCTTGCAGCCTCGGAAAAACTCGGCCTAACTGCTTCAGAAGACCTGCCTTGCAGCCTCAGAAAAATTGACCTCACTATCTCAGATATTCGCTTCCTCAGATGCAATCCAACTCTTATGCACAATTGAACTTGTTTAAAAAGAGGCGAATCCTCCTCTATTTATACTAAATGCAGCCCTCATTTTGAGGCCGACTTGTCACAAAAGAAAAGTCAATTTAATTTTGATTTTTCTCTATTTATACTAAATGCAGCCCTCATTTTGAGGCCGACTTGTCACAAAAGAAAAGTCAATTTAATTTTGATTTTTTTAGGTAGGGCTGACTTGATATCTAACTTTAATTTGATTTTTAAAGTTTAATCCAAATAGGGCCGACTCATGTAATGGGACAAATTTACATCATTGTCTTTAAGAGAGCATATCTCCTCAACCGTGGGGAATCACATGGCGTGCCACTTACCATTGGAAATAACTTGACTTGGGGAACCACGTGGCGTGCCACTTACCATTGGAAATAACTTGACAAGGACTATCAATCCATGGAGGTCTTGCATGCAATTGCAATGCCCTTCATACCCTTTTTCTTCAATCAACTGTGGGGCTTCTTGACCATACCCCCATATTTCCAGGACTTTTTGACCATACCTTTGGAACTTCTTTTCTTGACGACAAGGGCTTCTAGTAGACTTCTTCAAAGCGTCTTCTTGTGAGGGCCATGCTTAGAGCTACACCATAATGGGATCACTTTGAAGACTCCTTTAAATAAACCTATCTCTTCTAGGGGCTTATAGACTTGCTTTGAGGCTTCTTCTAGGGTTGACATCAATCACAACCAATTTTCCAACATGTTATGTTAAGACCTCCTTCGTTGGAAGGGGGATGTGGTAATAATTGAATATGGGCCAGCTATAATGAAACCCCACTAATTCACCTCATAGTTACCACCCAAAATTTATAGAACTTAGGGTGGATATTTGTGTGGTAGCTGTGCTCATTCTAATTTAGATTGTTAGATATCTTTCCTCTTGCTAATACTTTTGATGTCATGTAGTTCATATAGGACCTTAGACCATGTCTCTTGTTCATTGTGAAGTTGTTGAATTTTTTTAGCCCAAAAGGGCTTACACCCGTCTCTTGTTCATTGTGAAGTTGGTGAATTTTTTTAGCCCAAAAGGGCTTACACCCATTGAGTAAATATTTTTGGTGAAAGATAAATGTCATTATGCAAAGTTGAAGATGCTACTTGTCAACATTGGGTATAGATAATGATGCTAGCCTTTGAGTAAATGTTCTTGCTGAAGGATAAATGTCATCATACGAAGTTGAAGATGCTACCTGTCAATGTCGGGTGTGGATGGTGATGCTAGCCAAATTGGCATTATTATCTTCCATATATATATATATATAATTTGGGTTCTTGGGTAACAATAGCTTTCTTTGGTTTTTCGGACTCTCAAAGGTCGTCGGTTATTTGCTATGATGGATCTTAGGTTGGGCACAAGGCACAAATTTAATGGCCCCTCCAAGGGGAAAAAAGTTATCAACTTAACGAGAAATCTTTAGAGTTCTTTCTTTTATAAAGGTTCCGTTAAGTGATTATTTTTACCCCTGAGTCAAAAAGTGGCGCTATCGGTAGCACCCCTTGTTTGGCGGTTGTTAAAATTATGACGTGTTGTCTTTACAACTTAAATAGTTCTCATTTTTTTAAAGGTTGCATTTAGTGGCTATTTTTACCCCTGAATAAAAAAATGGAATGGTGCTATCAGTAGCACTTCTTGTTTGGCGGTTGTTAAAATTGTGACATGTTGTCTTGACAGTAGCACTTCTTGTTTGGCGGTTGTTAAAATTGTGACATGTTGTCTTGACAACTGATACCATTGTAGACAAAAACCTTAAAAATGACTCTCGAATAGAAGAGTGATGCTATCGAGGGTCATTTTAATCAAAACACTCGGGCCACCTTAAAAACCTTAAATGACACTTAATTTTAATCGTGGTTTCAACAACTACTACCATTGTCGATAAAAAAACTCAAAATCGACTCCTAAATTGCTTTTTTATTGTAAGTTAGTATTTATATTACCTTCATAGGACATAGTTCAAAATACATATCATATGACCTGGTGCGAGCCCTGCCAAAATTGAAAACCAGAGTCTGCACTAGGTCTCATATAACAATAACCGTTTACCATGAAGGGCTAAAGAATTTTTTTTGTATATGCCATCTTGGTTACATAACTGGTTTGAGTTCAAAACATGACTATTGACTTTTGAGACCGATAGCCAATGGGAATTCAAAACAAGACTAGTACCTACTGAAATTGAAATTGTGTTATAGACATCAACCATAATATAAAACTATAATTAAACACCATACTGACCGCTTCCACCATCACCTATGGGAGGAATATTCCTTGTTGAATCACATACATACTGACGGCGACAAACCAAACGAGGTTGACAAGAAGTATGGCTAGAAAGCGAGTCAAGGAGGTTAGCGAGCTTGCGATCCATCCGCTCATGGCGATAATTTTGTTCCGCAATGTCTTGACGCAACTAAAAAATCAACTATAGCGGGTCCTCCAAAAACTGCCGTGGAGAATGCAGCTCCGTCATCCTGCTGAGATTGCGCCCTTGAAACTATGAACTGCTAGCTGTGGCGTTGGTGCATTGCAGAGCAAGAGAAGCCTTAGTGGGGGTCTGTCTTGCTGCACGCTGAGCTGAAGCTTATGAATTTTTCGGCAAGTGATCAGAGGGAATTTCTTCCTCTACAAGAGTGGCATTGGCCCAACTATCATCCTCTTGTTGGCTCATCCCAGGAGAGGAGGAAAGAAGAGAAGAGTCAGAAAGGCTGGACGAGGGTAGAGGAGAGGGACGACGACCACCTAAGCCACATAAAGACCCTAAGCCTCGACTGGGTTTGCCTCTTTCACGAGGCATCTCGCTGAGGAAAGGAGCAAAGAACCAGAGGGGGGGGTGGGAAGGAACACGAGAAGGGAAAGGATATTGTGAAGAAGAATCCGGTGATGGCAGAGGCAAGTTTCCCAACATGAGTGAAAGTGAGAATGGAAATGAGCCAGAGTGGAGCTAAATTAGCCATGGCGAGGTTCGAGGACAATAAAGGAACAATCCTTCTACCATAAATAACAATGGCCATATCTGTACCAGTCTAGAGCTTGCCAACCTGCGAAATGACCTGTGACTTAATGCGATGCATGAGAACCAGGACACAAGAGGGAAGACAACATAAATACATCATCTTGGGCAGGAGGCCAAGCATATGGAGGGGATGCCAACATCCAAGTGGCACCCCATCCATGGCTAGGTGGCACCCCATCCAGGGAAACTCCTAAATCATTGCTTGAATACAAAGTTATTAATTTTGTTAACTTACATTAAAAAAATAAACAAATTGAAAAATAATACTCTTTAAAACAAAAAAAAAATCCAAAATTATAATTTTTTTTTAAAATATAGAATTAAAATATTATATCACTTATTTTATATAAATATTAATATAAATAATAGATTATACTATATATTATACTTTATTATCCATATAATATTAATACTAACATAAAATTAATTTACAAATGTACATAGATATAATAATATACATCATTACAAAAAATTACTCTATATATATAATACAAATTAAATTATATACATTTATATATGATATATTTTAACATATTTAACATAATATATATTTAAAGTGTCTTATACAACAATTTGATATTTAATTTAAAATTGATCAAAAAATAAATTATTATTATATAATATACATATACACCATACATTTTATATATACACTAAACTTCAATATGATAAAAAAAAAAAGATGAATCACAATCACAGATTATTATTATTATATAATATACATATACACCATACATTATATATATATATATACACTAAACTTCAATATGATAAAAAGACGTGAATCACAATAGCATTACCCATTATCCACTCTTTCCCATTGTTTTATAATCACATTAAACTTCACTTCAATATGATAGAACAATGGAACACGGATAATGGGGTTTCGGGGCTTCCCATTGTTTTATAATCACATTAAACTTCACTTCAATATGATAGAACAATGGAACACGGATAATGGGGTTTCGGGGCTTCCCATATTGAAGTTTAGTATTGTGTGTAAATTTAATGTGTTTTTATTTATTCTGTATATTTTGTTTATATATATTGTTTATTATCTGTGCCCTCTCATTTTTCTATCTTATTGAAGTGAAATTTAGTATTAGTTTAATGTGTTATTATTAGTCCCTGCCAAGGTCAGGGACTAATAGCGATGAGTTCATCGTTGACTGGCTATTAGTGTAGGTTTGATTTTAGATTTTTGTTTTATATCAAATGTGTAACATAGGAAATCAAAATATGTATTTTTTTTAATAATAATAATAAATATTTTTCTAACATTTGATTGGCTAATATCTTTCAAGTGTTATTGCAGGCTTCACGTCATTCAATGTATAAACAATTAATAGATTTGACAATTTAGCTCCTTGATTACTCCTCCTGCAATAAATTCCTTATATGACTAACAATTCATTAAATCGGAGAAGTTGAAATTAAAGCCGACTACTTACCGGACGCAGGTGATAAAGAGCGAAGGACGAGACTAATTCTGCCAACAATGTTTGTCCACGTTAAAAGTTCATAAAACTTGGTTGTTAATGATTTGCTGTTAGTATTCTAATTATTGAAAGCAAAAGATGTCGAGACAAGGATAGATCTTTGCACAGAACCCGTATAATCTTGAGTTTGAGTTTCACATGGCGTCTCCAGTTCCTACCTGTCATTCTTCGGCATAACTGTCCTCCTTCTGCTCACATCCAGAAAAGCATAGCAGAAAACATAGGGGAACTTCCGATCGCAATAAATTTGTTGACTATATTAAATACGATGACAAATGCCACTTCAATGTCTGCATCATTGGCCAAAGATGGTAAATAGTGGCATAAAAAGTGTAAAGTGTATGCCAAAGAGAAACGTGTGTAGACAAGTGGAAAAGGAATTTCGTTTGTCTACAAATTTGAAAAAACTAATACATATTCGACATAGAGTTGTACTTTCATTCAAATTGGGGAGAGTTCAAGTTTTTGTTTTTATTGAAAAAACAAAGTTGAAAAGGACAAAACATGCATATAAATGTCACCATATAATTATTGTATTAATAACAATGGTTATATTATTGCTAATAATTTATTTTATAAACCCTACTAAAACCCTTCCTCATTAGATGTGGTTCTCAAATTTCAAGGTGTTAAACATGCATCAAAATGCATAAGCATGGGTATAGAGGTGTAGTTGCAAAAGATGAGAGAGCATGTATATGTGATTTTCTATGTGATAAGATATTTACATATATTTTAATGAAATTTTTGAACACAATGTGCTTCATGCATTAAGAGGGTTACGATTAGAAATGGAGATGCGATTTATCGACATGTTATGTTTTGATTTTTGTTGATAGGTGGTAGGTTAAGTTGGGATATAGAGATGCGATTTATTGACATGTTGTGTTTTGATTTTTGTTGATAGGTGTTAGGATAAGTTGGGATATAGAATGTTACTTCTATAGGATAGTGTGCTTAGGATAGTTTGCTTGGGATATAGTGTGCTTGGGATATAGAATGTTACTTCTATAGGATACTTTAAAAAAAATAATAATATCAAAAACGTTTCTTTGATTTTCTCCATCCTTATTAAATCTACATTTAATTGTATTGATGGTGTTTAACATGTGTTTCCCAATTACCTCGCCATCCTTATTACATCTGCAGTTAAATTTATCTAACTCGGCAGGGACTGCATTGCCATGCAACCCTTGTTTATTCTATGTGTAATATATATATTATATATATTGAAGTGAAGTTTAGTATTATACATAAGTTTAATGTATTTTTAATTATTCTATGTTTTATATATATTATATTGTATGGTCATATTGAAGTTTAGAATTATACATTATTTATATGTGTTTTTATTGATGTTATTTAATTGTTTTATGTTTTTTTTTTTTTTTGTTGATGATATGATTTTGCGGAAAATCACGATTTTTTGTTGTTTAAATTGCATTTTTGAATGCGAAAATAGATTTTGCGTGTTGGAAAATCTCTAGAACACTTAGATTAAACATAATTAACCACTCAAATCTGTAGATCCAACAATTTTTCGTTGGATTTAAGGTAAATATGGCCGAAAAATATCATCGAAAACAAACCAAAACGTAAAATGTTTAAACTACGACGTTTTTATTTATTATATGTGTAATATATAAATATAAGTAGTATATTATATTAGAAATGTTGTTATATATATTTAATGTGTTTTGATTTATTCTATGTGTAATATAATATATATAAATGTAGGTAGTGTATTATATTATAAATGTTGTTATATATATATATATATATATATATATATATATTATGTTGTACACCATAATAATAATAATATATCATAATAATATTAGGTTGTATCTATTAATGATGATGATGATGACGTTGATGATTAACATCCACTAAGATCGAATTGGTCTATTGGACCTTAAGAGGGTAAGTGATTACTTGCAATTCTTTAGAATTTTGTTTATGTGCTTGAAAAGTATTAAGAGAAGCTTTCCAAGATCACCATAGTTTTGTTGAGTTAAGAGGTTAGGAAGGTTGGCAGTGTGACAAATATTTTGAAAATGAGATCTAATCTGGGTATAGGCTGGAAAATCTAAGAGAAAGTGCTTTTTATCTTCAACCTTCTTAGTGTCACAAAGTTGACACACTCTTTCATCCCATGGCGTTTTAGGAATTGACCAACGCCCAGTGTCACTATGGAGCTCGTGAGAATTCGTTCTTATCTTAGCAATGCTCATTTTTTCTTTACACTTGTCAAAACAAATAGATAATTTTGATCTTCTAGATTAGGGTTGATTGCATCATTGTAATACGTTAATTTTATTTTTTCCACTAACTCTTTATCACACCACATTTTCTCCTTAAATTTTGATTTGATGATATTTTTAATAGTATCCTTATTATGCAAAATGGTGTTGTAACGTCCCCGACCACCCAAGCCGGGAAGCGCCACTACAAAACTAACTGCTATGTTCATATTCTGATACCAATGGTAACACCCCCAACCTTATGCTGGGCAATGCCACTTGAAATAATACAAAACAAAACTGCTCACTTTGTTCTGATAATCAAACTATCCATACCTAGGCATAGACCTGCTGGGCTATGGCAGCTATCTCTTTGCGGATTATCATACAAATAAAACCTAACATACATTTACATTATGCTAATACATAGATAAATGCGGAAATAACAGTAAGCCTATTCATACATCATATACAAGCAAAACTCATAAATATAAAACATGTACAAATACATAACATGCAATGAACACGTAAATGGTACTTATCTTTTTAGAGAAGATTACCAACTATGTGTAGACCTTCCACGAATTTCCCAGCCTTAGACCGCACTGCACCAAGCTATCAACAGTGGGTCACCCTCGAGCCGAGACTAAACTCCACCCATGGTAAAGGGAATCCTGGGTTAGGTTGAAACTATGGAAAATTGCACAATGCAACATGAAGGATTCCCTCCAAGGAGCCTACTTACGCCCACCACTCATAGACTCTCATTCCCCACATGCCTGTCTCACCCCAAGAATATACACCTTCACTGTTCCACAGTCTATCGATTGCTCCACTTCCCTTCTAGGGCTTCAACAACAGGCCGAATCAGGAATTCTCAGAGCTCTGTAACTGCTGCTGGACTCCCTCTAAGAGAAATCACTTCCCCAATAATCTCTCTCACATGGAGAGAGTTACTCACAGGCTTGAAAACCCACTTCTTCAATCCACGAGACTGACAACCCGCCTCTTTAAAACCACATGCCTAACAACCTGCTTCTTTTGTCCAGATCCTAAGTCAAATGGGTAACCATAATAACAAAATCGGGTATGGGCTCTGGTAATGACAACAAGCCACACCAGTCCAAAGAAAACATGGGTAACAACAATAAAAAGGCTAGGGCACGATACAGCTTAGGCAAAATGGGTTATTTTCATGGGTTTGCAGGTTTCAGAGGTCGCAGATGTCAACGATGGAGGAAATGGATGCGTTAATGCTCAATCTGAGTGCATGCATGAATGGGGAGTATGGAAAGAATGGCTAGCGAACCCCCACAACGACAAATTCCCCCTCATAAAACTGTACGTGCCCAGGTTGACACATGGCTCTCTTGGGAGCTCGTCCCTCTCCACTTGTAGTTTGTTCCTTTCCCCAAATGAACTTAGGATAACATGGTTTATTTCCCCAAACCTTAGTATTTTTAGGACAATATATTATAATATTCCCTTGGCAATAAGCCCTCTAGCGTAGCCCTTTTTCCCAGCCTCTCAACTCCATCCCTTTCCCTATCTAGTGGAGCTTAGTCCCCCATAACTCTTTCTTTGTGGTTGGTATACATGCAATGATGTAATTATATTAATGATGTGAGTATTTACATATACAAAATCATGCTCCCCAACCTTCAACATCTAGGCTCTCTAGCCTAATAAACACATAAGCCTCCCAACTTATAAACACTTGGCTCACCAGCCTATAAACATCATTAAAATTCAACAGGGGCTCGGCCTTGGGGTATCACAATCCCCTCCCCTTATTTTTTCGCTGTCCTCGGTGCAAATTATTTACATAACATCAACGAGATTTTCAAAATCTTAAAAAAGATGCGGGTAATCTGCCTACATAACATCTTCATGCTCCCAAGTTACGTTCTCAGGACCGTACCAGATCCATTAGAATTTTACAAGCCCTATGGCTCGATTTCAGAGCTGTTTGATTTTCCGGTCCAGAATGCGTACCAGATGCACTTGAAAAGCGCTTCCTTGCTCCAACTGAATCACATTCCAATCAATAACATAATTAACACCAGGTATATATTTCTTGAGCAATGTTACATGGAATACATTATGAATAATCATAGATGCAGGTAATGCAAGCATGTAAGCTACTGGTCCAATCCTATCTACGATTTCAAATGGCCCACAATATTTGACTAGCAACTTGGAACAATATCCCAACTTCAGGGAACTTCTGTTGGCCTTCACCTTCAAAGAAAACATGATCACCCACTTTAAATTCCCTGCAAGTTCTTCTCTTGTCAGCATATATTTTCTTCTTGTCTTAGGTAGCCTTTAAATTCTGTTTTATCTTCAACATTTACTCTTCCATTTCCCTGAGCAACTCTGGCCCAACCATTGCTCTATCAACTAGGTTATCCCAACTTATCAGTGTGTTTCACTTTCTGCCATAAAGTGCCTCAAGTGGGCTCATCTTCCATGATGCTTGGTACCTATTGTTGTAGGAAAATTCTACCAAGTGTAGATAATCTTCCCATTTAGATGGCTTTTCCATCACGTACATCCTTAGCATATCCTCTATCACTTGGTTCACCCTTTATGTTTTCCCATCAGACTCGGGATGATAAACTGTGCTGAAGTTCATATTTGTTCTGAACCCTTTGAATAATCCTTTTCAAAACTTTGAGGTAAACTTTGGGTTTCTGTCAAACACAATTGTCTTGTGTATGCCATGAAAACATGTTACTTCCCTCATATAAATATCAACAACATTGGTTTCCTTGTGAGTAACGTTCATAGGAATGAAATGGACAACTTTAGTAAGCTTGTCCACCACCACCATGATAAAATCATGTTGCTTGCTTGTTCTAGGAAATTTGGTGATGAAATCCTTTGCCACCACTTCCCACTTCCACTCAGGAATGGACAATGGATGCAACAACCCAGCTGTGTGTCTATGTTAGGCCTTGATCTTTTGACACTCCAAACATTTAGCAGTGTACTCAACAATCTCCCTCTTCATGCATGGCCAATAGTATTGGCTCTTGACTGTTGCAACTATTTTCTGATATCCTAGGTGTCCAACATAAGGTACATTATGCATATCTTTCAAAATCGTACTCCTCAATTAATGAGAATTGGGTACATAAATTCTGTTCCTGTACAAGATAATTCCATCATTTCCCAATTCATAATCTTCAACTTTATGTTGCATTTTATCTTGTTGTATTTTTGTTACCAACTTCATGTACTGCAAATTTACCTTTGTAGCCTTAGAAAATTTTCCTTTAAGATCAATTTGATACATGCTAATGGCTGTAGCATACAGTTCATGCACTCTATTGCTGAGTGCATCAACCACTTTGTTCTCTTTTCCTTTGATGTGCTTAATATCAAAGTCATACTCATAGAGGAATTCCAACCATCTACTCTGCCCGGCATTCAAAGTTGGTTGATCAAACAAACCATTATGGTCTATCCTCAGCTCAAACCTCTTTCCCATGAGGTAGTGTGATGCAAGAGCATCGTTAGTGAGCATGCGGATCAGGACCACTCAATGCTTGAGAATATTTTTGAAATCTCAACGCTGGCAGTCACGACGAATATTTTGAAGCACGCCTGAACTCAGCGTCCAGAAATATTTTGAAGCATGCTTGAACGATCATGAGCGAAGTGGGAGTTTCCACTCCTGCTCTAGAATGTGACTAAACTAAGATAACCGTTAGGTTAGGTTTTGGAGTAGACAAGTAGTCGGGGGGAACCCTAAGGACCCTCTGAGATAAATAGAGGTTTTGTACGCCCAAATGAGGCTGCTGCAAGTTAGTAGGAGATTTTTGAATTTTAGTTGTTGTTTTGATTATAGCTGTAGCCACTTTTATTTTTAAATGAAGATAATAGAGGAAAATTGACCCAATGCATGGTGTGGACATTGTTTGCAATTCCCTGTTATTGTGTTTTCATGAATGAATGAATTTCGTTATGAGTAGATGAAACTGTGAATATTAGTATAAGTTTCAATTGTTTCTCTTCTGTCGAATCGGTGCAAGGTGTGCACACAAAACGCAATGAGTGTGTTGACAGGATCTGTTTTGGTTCTGAAGCTCAGAAGAGATAGCACAAAACTTTCCCCTTTGCAAGGAGTGCAAAGTGACTGCTGCAAGGCATGCACAGTCATCCACAAGAAATCAAACCTTGCATAAGAATATGTTGCAAGGAGTGCATCAAGCAAAAGGAGAACACTAGTAGGGCGAGAAGAATTTGTTTTCAAGAAATCCTTCGAATCTGAGTTATCGAAAATCCATGAAATACAAGGAGTGTGTAGGAAGTCGAAACCTTCACTAAAGCCAAGCTCAAGAGGGATAACACTTTTCAGAAGTGTAGTCGAGATCCGAGAGACGAACTCGTAGGAGCTTCAAAGGTAAATAACTTTGAAGACTTAGAAAATCTTCTAAGTCGTAAGAAATTAGAAGCTCAGGAGGGGGAGCGATAGTGGCCATTAAATCACAATGCAAAGGATCAACATCCATCTGATCAAAACAAGGTGCACGAGATTTAATGCTTCACACACATAGGAGAGAGAACTCATCAAGGTTTGAGACTTGGGATTTACGAAGCCAGAAGAGCCGGAAAGCTTAAGTGAAATCTCAGTCATCCGATCATCCGAAGCAGACCTGAGTTGTCAGATCATCTGAAGTGAACCTTAGGCGTTGGATCGGTTAAGTGAATCTGAGCCATCAGATATCGTGAGATCACAAGGGAGCGAGTTTGAAACTTGAGATCCCGAAGCGCGAAGTGTCGGAGAGTTGAAGCTAATCTGGATCGTTAGATCCAAAAGGGTACGTGTTGGAGGGTCGCGAGATCTAGAGGAAGGCAAAGGTAAAGCGTTGAAGCACCCAAAGCCCGAAGAGCTTAAGAGCCGAGAGCCGTCGATCTATAAGTGGACACTTGTCAGCAGATCGCGAGCTCCATGAAAATTGTAGTGGGGTTTCAGTTTGAGAACTGAGATCACCGAATCCCGAAGACCCAAAGACCCAAAGTGAATCTGGACCGACAGATCTAGAGGAGACGTGGTGTGAATCTGGGGACTCTGGGTAAAGTCTTGAAGTGATTCATAGCCGTCGGATCTAAGAGAGACGTGGAATAAATCCATGTACTTTGGGTAAAGAACCGAAGTAATCCTCGATTGTTAGACCAGGAGGACACACGTCAGTGGATCACAACCTTTGGATAAAAGCCATTTGGAAAAGGACAAAGTTTGATATTTGAGATCTCAGAAGTCCAAAGACCCGAAGGATATCTCGACTGTTGATCGAGAGGAGGGCCACATGACCGTTGATCCGAGTTGAAAGGTCAAACACCCGAAGTGAAGGCAGGGCCGTTGATTGTGAGGACATGTGTCTGTAGATCATCAAATCTGAAAGATTGGAGTATGGAGGAAAGCGAAGTTTGAGATTTGGGAAACCCAAAGTCCGGAGACCCGCATAGATCACAACCGTTGATTTAAAGGGATAGGTGTCAACAAATCTTCCATTCTGGAAGACTGCCCTGCAAAGGAAACTAAGGTTTGAGATTCGAGAATTTCGAAGTCTGGAATTTCAAATCAACTGTAGTTGTGGATCTAGGAGAAGGAGATCTGAACCGTTGATCCCAAGAAATAGATCTCGGTTGTCCATTCGAAAGAACCTTCAAGATCGTGAGATCGACGATCATCTCGCATTTCGGGGACAGAAAGTACTCAACCTTTATGAGATTGAGGGCGGGCCAGAATCACGCATAGGCGTGAGGTCATTGCCCAAGGTTACATCTGAGGAGGGGCCGAGAGAAAAGGTGTTAACGCCAACTCTGAGATTTTGAAGAACGCGAAAGGGAAGGTCAAGGGTATCGTGAAGCCTGTGCAGGGAGCCGAGAGGACCTGTGTCTAATACAAAACAAAACCAGCAAGGTTTCAAAGAGTAATTTGACTCCAGAATCGAAGATCCTGACCGGGAGGTCGCGCAACCCTTAGGAGAGAACGAGGTCTACACCATAGTGCCTCCACTTCTTCAAGGCATGCACTATGACTGCCAAATCCAAATCATGAGTGGCATAGAACCTTTCACGTTCTTTCAATTTTATGGATTCAAAACATATCACAAACCCATTTTGACCGAGGACTCCACCAAGTCCTTCTTTGCATGCATATCTGCAAACCACATAATATTCATTTGGATCAACAATCCTCAGAATTGGAGCACTGGTTAACAACTGCTTCAATTGTTGGACGCTCTTTTCACACTCTGTTGTCCACAAAAACTTCAGGCCCTTCCTTTGCAAAGAAGTAATTGGGTGAGAAATTCTTGAAAACCCTGCAATGAATCTTCTGTAGTATCCCACCAGACCCATGAAGGATATGACTTCGGTCACATTCTTAGGTGCTGTCCACCTTTTAATGGCTTCAATATTTTCAGGGTCCACTGCTATCCCTTCTTCAGATATGATATGCCCCAAATAATGAATTCAGTTTTGATAAAATGAACACTTTCTCAATTTGGCATACAACTGGTGCTCTCTTAACACTAGTAACACCATCCTCAAGTGATGCTCATGTTCTTCTTCTGAATTGGAATATACAAGGATGCCATCCAAAAAGACAATGACAAACTTGTCTAAATATTCCCGGAGAACACCATTCATTAAGCACATGAAAACAACTGGTGCATTTGATAACCCAAATGGCACCACTGTGAACTCATAATGACCATACCTTGTCCTGAAGGCGGTCTTGCTGATGTCTTCATCTCTGATCCTTACTTGATGATATCCCGACCTGAGATCAATCTTTGACAATATCCTTGCATCATTTAACTGATCAAAGAGATCATTGATCCTTGGCAAAGGATACTTGTTCTTTATAGTCACTTTGTTCAATTGTCTGAAGTCAATATATAATCTCAATGTCCCATCTTTCTTCTTCATGAATAAAAATGGAGTGCCCCAAGGTGACACACTTGGGCATATATACCCCTTCCTCAAAAGTTATTCAAGATGCATTTGAAGTTCCTTCAGGTCTGGTGTACTCAGTCTGTAGGGAGTCTTTGATACTTGAGCTGCTCCAGGCATAAAATTTATAGAGAAATCAATATCTCTCTTTGGGGGTCATCCTGCTATCTCCTTAAACACATGCTCAAAATATTTTAGGACTGAGTGATCCTCCATATTTGACACCTTATCCTTAGGTGCTTCCTCCATATGGGTTGCAAATATTTGACAACCCTTACTGTAGCACTTCTTCAGCTGCATTGTTGAGTTCTCTCAGACAATAACTTCCCTAGGAATTCCTTGGACTGTTCTTAGGTTCCCTTCCTCATTTAGGCAAGTAAATGCCTTGTTATGACAGTCTAAGACAACATGGTGTTAGTCAAACCAATCCATACCAATTAGACAATCAAATGAACCCAAGGGAAGGATGTTCAAATATGCCTTGGTACTTATCCCATTAATGTCCACTGGATATGGTTTAACCAAATCAACAACTTTTCTCTTGGTTCATGTAGCCAGCTATACTAGCCAAGATTTCTCATGCTTGATTCTTGGCAATTTCAATCTTTCCACTATTTTAGGATCTATATAGCTATGACTATCTCCTGAATCTATTAAAATAGTAAAGGCATGGTTATTGATCATACCTTCAACTTAAATCATGTGTGATTGAAACTTAGCTTGCTTGTTGTCCAGAGCTACATAGATCCTTGGTACACTTCTGCCCATGTCCTCCACTGTTTCTGCTTGCTGTACACTGTGGACAACTCTCACTTTGTCACTTTTGTGAGGACAATCTCTATACTTATGGTCTCCTTTACAACCCCAACATTGAATGGGTGTTTTCCTTGGCCTTTGCCCACCTACCTCAACCATTATGTGCTCTCTAATAGATGGTTGTCCTTGAGGATTATTTTTGAAAAATGGTGGCTTGTTCCCCTTATGCCTCTGTCGCCTCTTAAACTTCTTCTTGTCTTCCCAATTTCTTTGGAATGTAGGCTTTCCTTTATGATGATCATATAAGCACTTGGCTCTCCTTATGGTTTCCTCCAAATTCTTGGGATCATCATATTGAATCTTATCACCAATAAAGGATGGCAACCCACTCAGATATCTCTGAATATTAATGGTCTCATCCTTGATGAAGGAGACATACTTGGACAATTCTAAAAATATCCTTTCACACTCATCAATAGTCAAGCTGCCCAGTTTGAGTTCAAAGAACTCTTTCATCTTTGTTTCATAATACCTATTGGTCAGACATTTCTTCTCAAATGCTTCTTGATTTCCTTCCAAGTCACATTTTTCTCTCTGATGTGCTGCACTTGCACGAGCTGATCCCACCACATGGATGCCTTTATTTTCAGCGAGTAAATACCAATTCTTCCTTCTGCATGAGAAGAATAGTTATGCAATTGAAAGTACTTCCTCATGCCTAGAAACCATGTCTCCGCATCTTCATATTTCTTTTGCTCTCCATCAAAAGTAGGAGGTTTGATATTGTTCATTTCTCCTTTCAATTCATCCACCCTAAACCTCCTATGCTCCCTGACAGGGGATGGGCTTGAGCTGCTATGTGCTCTCCTATTGGAATGCCTTTGGGAGTGATGGTGATGTCTGCCATCACTCCTTGATATTCCTCTTCCCTTAGGGGTCCCTTGGCTTCCTGATTTGCTGGAGCCACTCTCCTTATCTAACTTCTTTTCAATTCTGTCCAGGGTTTTCATTAACTTCATATTGAAGTCTTCTTGCTGTTCCTTGGCTTTCATAAGCCTTTCATTATTATCCTTGTGACTCTGAACATATGTTTGCAATTTTCTAAGGGTCTCAGCCAGATTTATGTATTCCTCCTTTCCTCCATGTCCATTGGAGTTGGTTCCTTCCATATCCAACTGGACATTCATCCCTTTGATTTCATCTTCTTGACTGTAGACTATATGTGTATCATCCATCACTCTGCACTCTGTGCTGAATCTGATCTGACAGTTGTTAATTCTACAAAAATGTACAGCCAACAAAACTTTGTCAGGCTAACTGTTCTTAATAATTTCATGAAAACATGAACCATTATGATTCATTAATATATTAGACTTCTTTTTTGCTGATTTACTAAGAAATTGATTGTTCAGATCTGATTTCTGGGTGAATAACTATCTTCTACTGCTCAATACCTTTCCAATTCCTGCTTCCATGCTCAATTCTAAGTTTTGAGCAGGAAGTTATGGATACTTGAACATATGTCTTTTCGGGGATGCAATCCCTATACAAGGATTCTTCCATCTCAGAGTCGAATTGGCTCTTGGATCCGTGCTAGATCCTCTCTTTAGGTTTACAAGCCTTCCTTACTTTGTTAGGTGTAGGTATGTACAAATTAAAAATCCCATGAGATCCTTCTCTAAGCCCTTCTCTGTTTTCAAAAACAATTTTCGAGCACTTAGCCATTTTTCTTCGACCCCCAAACACATGTGACCACGGGCTATGACCAAGCACTAACAAATAGGAGCCTATCCTGTGCTTTGGGCCTTTGGGGCTCCGTAACTTCAGGCTTTGAAGGTTTTCATTTTACCTCACCTCATTTCCTCCGAACATTGAAGTGGTGAACTTCCGAACAACTACCTCTTCGGAGCTTCGTAGTTTCGGGCTTCGGAAGATCCGCCTTCTTCACAATCCATTTCCTCTTAATGTCGAATCTCTGAACTTCCAGAGTCTTATCAATACTTACACACCAAAGTAGTGCTATGTGTTGAAAACAAGGAGTGTACACGTGGCCCAATCATTGGTTGGCACACGTCTGATTCTCATTGGTACAAAAGACATACCAAAGGCATGAAATAGATTGGCATGTGGCATGCTTACAGTCATCCACATCACCCTAGGTGATGTCGGCATGCCACATCACTTCGACATTCCATGACTTCGAAACTTCGAGACTTTGGGACTTCGAAGATACAAAAGTTCTTCCACAGTTTCCCCCTGAACGTCGAATGTCCGAACTTCTTAACCTCCCAGGGTCCACATAGTACAACTGTCATCAATAAAGGTGGTGACACGTGGCCCCACCGTCGAGTGACATGTGTCAGGTCCCAATCGGTACTAAGGGCCGGTAAAAAGTATAAAAACAAGTGACACATGGAGGAATTAGGGTAGGTCCATGTGACCCTAGGTGATGTCATCATGCCACATCATATTCGGTGCTTCGGGATTTTGGAGCTCTGGGACTTCGAGGGATTTCACATCTGCACACCCCAAAACTCCCGAACTCTAAATTTACAAACACTTCCACATCACCCCCGGTGATGTCATCATGTCACGTCACTTCGACGAACCGGGACTTCGAGGATTTCTTCTCATCGACACTTTTTCAAAACTTCCGAACAAGTCCACATCACCCCCAATGTTGTAATCATGCCACATCACTTCGACAAACCGGGACTTGAGGGATTTCCTCTCATCGACACTTTTTCAAAATTGTCGAACTACCGAACTGCCAACCAGGTCCATGTCACCCCGACGTTCCACGATTTCGACACTTCGGAAGATCTCTTTTCATCTGCACATTTTCAAAATTCCCGAACCGCCGACTGTCTAACAATTGCTTCCTGTAGCTTCGAGACTTCAATGATTTCTTCTCATCAAAACTTTTTCAAAATTGCAGAATTGCCGATTGCCGAACCAATTGGGAAATCCAACGGTTCTCCTCCTCCTGAATGATCTACGGTTGAGAGTCACTCCGTGTGTTGTAACATTCCCAAGAGTAGGCCAATAGGGAGTGACTTAGTAGTCTATTTGTTCTCGTAGACTATAGTCAGGCACAAAAAAGGAACAAGAGAAGAAATAAGGGTGATTTGAGGGCTAAATGAAGAATTAAGCCAAAAAGCATAGGAAAAATCACTTAAGGCTAAGACAATGAAGAAATAGAATGAAAAGGTGTTAAAGGGGGACTTAATTAATTAATTACTCACCTTAGGAGGAAAATCGCCTAGCTTAAGTGATGCCAATGGTGAATTAGATCGGGAAGAGTATAAAGGGAGGAATTTGACCTAATTCCTTATTATGTTATGATTTGATGTTGAGATATTTCCAGAGGAGGAGAAAATCGACCCCCTTGTTTTTTTTTGGATTTTTGGAGGAAACCACCACCATTGATCGATTTCACTATTGAGAGACACACCCTATCCTATCGAAGATACCATCCAGGTATTTCACTATGCATTATAGGTATCTAGTTCAGTGATTGCGCAGCTCAGCTAGTGAGGGTGCAAGGGTTAGAGAGAGGGTTTGTGTGGCCGCTTGAGACAGTTCAATATTTGGCCTATTCCTTCTGACCCATTAGAGAGCCATCCAAGGCGCACATATTGAGCCACTTGTCATCATTTTTTGAAGGTGGAATCTCCCAACAAGCAGAAAAAGTCATTTTGGGCACAATTCTTGAGGAAGTACGTTTGGGGTTGTAGTGAGTATTCCAGAGCAAATTCGAGGAAACCCTTCCGAATCATTACAGAGGAGGCCAGGACAATCATTTTGAGTCTTACATTATCAGATTCCACTGGTGGAATCACTAGGGCGCACTCCCACAACCTAGGAGGTGTGCAAACCCTTAGGAGGTGACATCTAGAGCTTCAGAGGTCAGATATCTAGTCTAAAAGTCATCAGGATCAACCTAGAGGCCATGGTACTTATTTTGAGACAATTTTCAGTCCATTCCGATGGGTATTGCCATCAGGGCGAGTTTTCCAGATTCTTTAGTAGTTACCATGAGAGTCTGGACTATTTTTTGCCTATCTATCCGTGCATGCATAGATTGACCTTCATTCTTTAATCACAACATGTTCACTCATTAACTCAAATGCATCTAGAAACCCCTAGAGCATCATATTTCAGTGGAAAAACTATAGTTCAATAATAGATATCTATATCGGCTGGATCAAGGATATTTCAGTGGTATCATAGCCTTCTTCCTGCCAGACTATGAAGAAGTGATTCTCATGAACCCATGATTCCGGTAACAGGTGAAGAATATCGAGAGGGTCAAGGAAATATTAGGGATGAGTACATTTAGTACCGCAGAGGTCATAACAGATATAGGAGATATAGAAACCGAAGGGATTACACCCCCTTCCACACTCAGTTAGATACAAATCCAGAGATAGAGTTCATAGAGCATATCAGTTCAGATACAAAGCCAGAGATAGAGGACATAGAGCATATCACTTCAGGCACAAAGGTCGATATAGAGGGGACTATGGGTGACAGGCGTGAGACACCCGAGGGAAGGGGGGAAAGGCCCCAAGACACATATTGACAGTATACAGGCCACGTTGAATGACCTAGATAGAGGACAGAGAGACATTTTGACCTCCATACAACAGATGAAAATTAGTGCACAGATGCTCCACCTTAGCATGAGCATTATAGGTGCCAATGCCGCAGGAGGGCGGAGTGGTTCATGAGGACACTAGGGAGGTGGGGCCAGTGGCTCCAGTGGATCTCAGGGTGGGGCTAGTCCAAACCCTTCACCAGTCCAAGCTTACACATTGTCTGGGAGGATTCACCAAACTTTATACCCAAATTTCCAGGAAGGATATTCATTGGGATAGCCATGGCAGGCAGGAGGACAACTGGGTTAGGGACATGTGGTGCCACAGGATCCGTTCGGGGAGTACATGAGAGACTACTTGGCACTAGGACCAAAGTTCCATGCATACATGATTTTGATGGACTACTGTTCGATCAGATATCGAAATAGACCCCGGGAGGCATAGAGAGGCAACGAGAAAACTCACAATATGCATTTATTCAAGAACGTGGGAAAGCTACATATTCCTACTTTCGACGGATCATCATGTTGCTCAGCTCAGGCATGGGTTCATAAGCTTGACACATACTTCTAGCTTAACCCAATGACATAGTCGAAAGCTATCAACTTCGCCACATTTCACTTGGAGGAGGAGGCTGACAAGTGGTGGTACCATGGGCTAGTGACGTTGGGTCAAAGCCACATTGCCTCATATTTGGAGTTCACTGAGATGTTGATGCAGAGATTTGATAGGAGATATCCAGAGCTCCATTTCATGGACCTTACACAATTGAGGTAGACTAGATCATTTGAGGCCTTCATCACAGAGTTCTAGCGGAAGGCAATGGTCATATCAAATATATCAGAGCACAGACTGGTGATGTTGTTCACCAAGGCATTGAAAGATCCATTGAGGGGTTGGGTTAAGGCTTTCAACCCTCACACCTTATGGTCATTGTACGCACGAGAGACATGTGGGACTCAACGATGAAACCCAAAACCTTTACCAAACCATTTGTACCACAAAGAGACAAGGATCATAAAAATCCTCAAAGGGAATGGAAGGGTAAGCCCAAGCTGGATGATGACACGATATGAGATTTGATGAGGAAGAATATTTTCTTCTCTTGCATAGAACCTTGGGTCCTAGAGCATAGATGCATGGGAAAGGGATAGATCCACATAAAATTGAAGTGGAATCAGGCAGTGAGGAGGAGTATTAGGATATTGGGGCATATGCAAACAATGATTTAGAGGATGAGACCACACATGAGCTAGAGCAGTAGCCAAAGAAACCTTAGATACTGGCAGGGGAACAACCCAATGAGACAAAACCTTGTAGAGAGGTGAAAGGGAGAACCATATCAATCCTTTCAGGAGTACTCATGTACAACAGTCTTAGGCTCAAGGGCCTTGTATAGGGGCAACGCTTGACTGCTTTAGTTGATGGTGGGGCCGCCCACAATTTCATAGATGTGTCCTTGGTATCCAGGAGGGGGTTACACAATGAGGATTTTGAGGGATTCCATGTGACAGTGACAGATGGATACACGATGACATGTTTGGACATGATCCAAGACCTAGAGGTCAAACTAGGTAACTACACCATGATAGATACCTTCTATGTAGTTGACCTATCAGATACTAATGCAATATTGGGGGTACAATGGTTATATTCATTGGGGGATATTGGATTCAACTATCAAACATTGGCCATGAGCTTCAGAGACTCTAGTGGATAGAGAGTGGTACTGCGAGGCATGTCTACAAGAGCACCATGAGCAATATCAACAAAAAGGATGTAGTGGATCTTCCATCACGGTGATGTGCCCTATGCAATAGAGTGTTTGATCATGACACAGAAGGATTGAAAGGGCAAAGAACATTACCATCCATAGATTAGAGATATTCTGATTCAGTATGAGCTGATGTTTGGGCCGATACCACCAGGGAGACCACTAGATAGGGGATTTGAGCACACAATCGAGTTGGAGGCAGGATCTACACCGATGATCACCGCACCCTATAGGCACCCCAAGAGGTTCAAGGATGCGATTGAGAAATAAATCAAAGAATTGCTTGCAATGGGCCACATCAGGCCCATCACGAGTCCTTTTGCCTCTTCAATCATTTTGGTATTGAAGAAGGATGGCACGTTGTGGATGTGCATTGATTACATAGCTCTTAACAAGAAAATGATCAAAAATAGGTACCCCATTCTGCGGATAGATGAGTTGATGGACGAGTTTCATGGAGCAATTTTCTTCACCAAGATTGAGCTGCGATCAAGATATCACCAGATTAGCATCAAAGATCAGGATATAGAGAAGACAACATTCATATGCCATTTCATACATTTTGAGTTCTTGGTCATGCCGTTTGGATTGACCAATGCATCTGCCACTTTCCAGTCTTGCATGAACCACATCTTCAGAGGGTAGTTGAGGAAATACCTTTTGGTATTCATTGATGATATATTGATCTACACCAGGACGTGGGATGAGCATTTGGCACATTTGGAGGAGGTCTTGGGCATTATGTAGGCACAATCATTATATGCCAAGGAATCCAAATGTGAGTTTGGAATGAGAGAACTATTGTACTTGGGGCATATCATCAATGAGAAGGGAGTATAAGTTCATCAGGAGAAGATAAGGGACATTCTATATTGGCCAACACCCAAGAACCTCACAGATTTGAAGGGATTCTTTGGGTTATGCAGTTACTATAGGCGATTCGTCAAAGGATTTTCACAGTTGGGAGCACCACTCACAAAATTAACCAAGAAGGGTGCCTTTCATTGGATAGAGGAATCAAAATAGACATTTGATAAAATGAAGGAGGTTATGAGCACATGCCCTGTTTTATCCCTTCCAGACTTCTCACAACCGTTTGTCCTAGAGTGCGATGCATCAAGGGTGGGGATTGGAGTAGTTTTTATGCAGGGAGGCCATCCCATTGTGTTTGAGAGCAGGAAGCTCAACGAGTCGAAATGATTCTACTCTATTTACGACAAGGAAATGCTAGAAATCATGCATGCCTTAACAAAATTCAGGTAGTACCTGGTAGGTAGAAGATTTTTAGTGAAGACTGATCACAATAGTCTCAAGTATTTCCTGGATCAGAAAGAACTCAGTGAGAGACAATAGAAGTGGGTCTCAAAGATCCAAGCCTTTGACTTTGACATTGAGTATGTCAAGGGGAAGAGGAACATCGTAGAAGATGCCTTGTCCAGGATGCCACCAGGGTGTTCGATGATGGACATTTGCACATATTGGAAAGCACATTTGTTGGTAGAATACTCCAAGAACAAATTTTCTTGTGAGGTGATGGATGGATAGGTGGTTGATGATAGGTATCAAGTTCTAGATGATGTCATTTTATACAAGGACTGGATCCACTTGGTTCTAGAATCTACCATGAAGGGGAAAATTATGAAGGTGTGTCATGATTTGCCTACAATAGGGCATCGGGCGTACTTTAAAACATATAGGTAGATCAGGGAGAGATTCTCATGGAAGGGTCTCAAGGATGATGTAATGAAACACATCCAGGAGTGCACGACTTGTCAGCAGAACAAGTCCAAGAAGACACACCCTGCGGGGTTGCTTCAGCCTCTACCCATTCTAGAGAAGAAATGGGAGAGCATTTCTATGGATTTCATTACAGGCCTTCCTTGAGTGCAGGGCAGGGAATGCATATTTGTGGTGGTCGACAAGTTGACTAAGTTTTCACATTTCTTTGCCATACGCACATAATACAAGGCCATACATGTAGCATATTTTTTTTCAGAGAGGTATTTCGGTTGCATGGTTTACCCAGGCAGATAGTCAGTGACAGGGATGGGCACTTCATCAACGCGTTTTGGCAAGAGATTTTTCGATTGGCAGGCACAAAGATAGCTACAAGTATCAGCTACCAGCCATAGACCGATGACAGACAAAGATCGTCAAAAAATGGGTGGAGGGATATCTGAGGAACTACGTGGGAGGGAAACGGTGGACATGGGTGAGTATTTCTACAACACGACTTACCATATGTCTATTAGGATTCACCATTCATAGCATTGTATGGATACAATGTACCCTCTTTTGTGGAGACTGTGTTTAGGGATAGAAGGGTCTCAGGGGCTAAAGAATGGGTGGAGAAGAGCCATAGGATTCTATAGGAAGTTAGGGAAAACTTGCAGACAACTCATAACCAAAAGAAGATCTATGCAGACAGACAAAGAGTCGAGTGCAGTTTCGAGGTAGGGGATTTGTTTTTTCTATGATTACATCCATACAAAAATTCCTCCTTGAAGAGGAGAGGAGAAGAGAAGCGAAAGCCAAAATTTTATGGGCCTTACAGAGTCATCAGGAGGGTAGGCGAGGTGGCATATGAGCTAGAGCTACTAGAGGGTAGAAAAATTCATAACGTCTTTCACAATTCTTTCCTTAAAAAGGTAGTGGGACAACAGGTCAACATTTCAAAGGAGTTACCACCCTTGGATGAGGAGGGCCAATTGGAGCTAGTGTCGGAGGAGGTGCTCGAGCAGAGAGAGCGCAACTCCTCCAGACTTGACGGTTAAATGTCATGCAACTCCTCCAGATCTGATGGTTGTGAGGGATCTGTCTTCTTCCAAACAAATCCAACAACCCAAATTTAAACTTTGTGGCCCAATACCACGGTTTCCATGGTTTATCAAGCTGATATACCTCCTGATCTTCTAAGAATGACCAAGGTGTTCTCTTGGCACTTAGGAATGCTCTGAAATTCGAATTTTGTTCCTCTAGACAACAATTCCTATGAGATTTTGCTTCCATAACCACTTATACGACCCAATTCATGCTCAGTGTCAAAAACTGGGCTTTGATACCAATTTGTAACGTCCTCGACCACCCAAGTTGGGAAGCGCCACTGCAAAACTAACTGCTCTGTTCATGTTTTGATACCAACGGTAACACCCCCAACCTTCTACTGGGAAATGTCACTTGAAATAATACAAAACAAAAGTGCTCACTTTGTTATGATAATAAAACTTTCCATACCCAGGCATAGACCTGCTGGGATATGGCAGACATAGCTCTTTGCAGAACATCATACAAATAAAACCTAACAAACAATTACATTTTGCTAATACATAGATAAATGCGGAAATAATAGTAAGCCTATTCATACAACATATATAGACAAAACTCATAAATATAAAACATATACAAATACACAACATGCAATGAACACATAAATAGTACTTATATTTTCATAGAAGACCACCAAATGCATGCAAACCTTCCACGAACCTCCCAGCCTTAGACCACGCTGCTCCAAGCTATCAGCAGTGGGTCACCGTCGAGTTGGGACTAAACTCCACCCAGGGTAAAGGGAATCCTAGGCTAGGATGAGACTATGGAAAACTACACAATGAAATGAGAAGGATTCCTTCCAAGGAGACTACTTATGCCCACCACTCACAAAATCTCATTCCCCACATGCTTGTCCCACCCTGAGAATATACACCTTCACTGTTCCACATTCCACCGACTGCTTTACTTCCCTTCCAGGGCTTCAACAACATGCCAGATTAAGAATTCTCAGAGCTCTGTAGCTACTGCTGGATTCCCTCCAGGAGAAATCACTTCCCCAACAATCCCTTTCACTTGGAGAGAGTTGCTCACAGGCCTGACAACTTGCTTCTTCAATCCACGGGCCTGACAACCCGCCTCTTTAAAACCACAGGCCTGACAACCCGCCTCTTCAAAACCATAGGCCTGACAGCCTGCTTCTTCAATCCAGCTCCTATATCAAACAGGTAACCATAGTAGCAAAATCAGGTATGGGCTCTGGTAATGACAATAAGCCACACCAGTCCAAAGAAAATGTGGGTAGAAACAACAAAAAGGATAGGGCACGATATGGCTCAATAAAAAAGAGTTAGCTTCATGGGTTTGCAAGTTTCACAGGTTGCAAAGGTCAACTATGGAGGAAATGGCTACGTGAATGCTCAGTCTGGGTGCGTGCATGAGTGGGGAGTATGGAAAGAATGGCCAATGAACCCCCACAACGACATATTTCCCCCCATAAAATTGCATGCGCCCAGGTTGACACATGGCTCTCTTGGGAGCTCGTCCCTCTCCACTTGTAGTTCGTTCCTGTCCCCAAAGGAACTTAGGATAACAAGGTTTATTTCCCCAAACCTTAGTCTTTTTAGGAAAATATATTATAATATTCCCTTGGCAATAATCCCTCTAGCTTATCCCTTTTTCCCAGCCTCTCAGCCCCATCCCTTTCCCTACCCATTGGAGCTTAGTCCCCCATAACTCTTTCTTTGTGGTTGGTCTACACATAGTGATGTAATTATGTTAATGATGTGAGTATTTACATATACAAAATCAGGCTTCCTGGCCTTCAACATCTAGCCTCTATGGCCCAATAAACACATAAGCCTCCCAACTTATAAACACTTGTCTCACCAACCTATAAACATCATTACAATTTAGCAGGGGCTCGGCCTTGGGGTGTCACAGGTGTCTTCCATGATTCCCCAATATTTTAGCCAAGACCGAGCATCTTTATGCCATCCTCGCTTGAGTCGATGGTGGTAATGACTCAATTTTGAAGCAATTTAGGAAGCCTCTTGTCTTCCATGTTGTTTAACTTGTTGTTATGCATGAGGTATCTAGTCATAGCCATGCTCTCAATGGGGGAGAGACTTGTTTCTAAGAGGAGGATGGGATAGGCCGTATTTCCTTTAATCTTGAGATTATAGGTTATAAAATTCTTTTATATTTTCTCTATCTTTCTCCAAGATTCACGAGATATACTACAGCCCCAGAATTCACATACATAAAGCATAATAGGTCTAACGAGAGTCTCAAAAATGAGTTTCTTCTTATCCCAAATCCAAAGATTGACTGATTTACAATTGTTTTCAAGCCCATAATAAGCTTTCCATCCCCCAATAATCATTTTCTCAATGCTATAATTCTAGTTGAGCTTGTGTTGAATATCAATTCCAAGATATTTGTATGAAGTCAATTCCTCCAATTTGTTATTGTCATATACGAAGGTATCATAAGTGATCTTATTGGATTTAATAATCATGACCTTAGTCTTATCAGTATTAACAATCATACCCATATTGGAGAAAAAATCCTTGAGGATTCTTAGTTGTTTTCAAGATCACGGGGAATCCTTTCCATAAGAGCGATATCATCGGCATAAAGAAGAAGATTGATGAATATACCCGTGAGAGTAGGGCCGACACAACCTGCTTTTTCCAAGCAGTCTTCCAAATTTTCAATGTTATGCCAAAAGGGTAGGGGACAAGGGACAACCTTGTTTGACTCCAATATTGCAGTTAATCTCTTTCGACCAATCCTCAATGTTTTTAAACTTAGTAATAGCGTTCTCATACATCCTTATTGCAGTATCCCTCAACTCAAGAGGCACTTTTATCTCTTCCAACCTATTCCAAAGGTTTTTCCTAGGAGCCATATCAAAAACTTTTCTAAAGTCAACAAAACAACAATAAATATTTGTTTTAGTATTGAAGAACTCCTCTGCAATGATCCTAAAGGTAACAAGATGGCCCGCAGTTGAATGATATCTCCTAAACCCGACCTGACCTTTAGCTCTTTTACCATGAATTTCTAGCCAAAGGCTAATCTTCTTTCCCAAAATAATTCCATAAATCTTGATTAAAATCAGGTTAATCATAATGGTCCTATAATTATAGGGAATGTTTCTATCCCCATTTTTAAAAATAGGAACAATGAGGCTTTGCGTCTAGGGTTTAGGGAAGCCCTTCTTGATTGCTAAATTAAAGAGCTTGTGTATGTGAGGGATAAGGATATGTCCTACGATTTTAAAAATTTCAGCTTGGTAGCCTTCAATGTCCTTAGCTTTCCCATTTGCAAGCCACTTAACCCTGAACTCTATGTCATCTAAAGAAAAAAATTCATACTCTGTAGGGACAATAGGATTGGTGTCCATGGCATTAGTGAACTCATAAAGACTTTTAAGGTAGGAATTCCAGTCCCTTAAGGGAATCATATTATTTTCTTTAGTATTGCGGTTTATAATTTGGCTCCATAACTTCTTAGGATCCAACTTAGATAGTTGTGAAAGCTGCTCTTTCCTTTTATTGATATAATACTTTTTTCCCTTTTAATTATGGATTTGTATGTATTGATATTATCCAATTTTAAGGACTTATTAGAAGCATCCCTAATGGCTATCCTATCAATTTTACATTCTTTATCATACCAAGGGTTGGTCGTTCTATTATTCTTTTTATAGGACACCTCGAAACAAAACTTGTTAATAGAAGTGGAAAGGGTAGTTGTAAAATTATGATAGAGTTATTCACGGTTGTCCTTATAAGTTAGGAGATGTAATTTACTATTTAAATCCTTTAAGAAAATGTCAACTTTACTTTTTTCAAAGCGCAATTGCCTTAATTTATTTTAAGTTTTTTTAGTAAATTTTGGATTGTATTTTGTTTTTATTTTTTATTTTTTAATATTGGTTGTTTTTTTAAAAGATTTGGTTTCTTCAATTTTTTTCTTAGTTGTATTTTATTTTTAACTTTTAAAAATTAAAAAAAAATTGTCTTTCGATTTTTTTTAAAGGTTTTTTTTTTGTTTTTGTTTAAAACTAGCTTGCAGAGTTTTTATTTTTATTTTTCAATTTGTTTATTTTTTAACGTAAGTTAAAAAAATTAATAAATTAATTTTAAAACAACAATTTAAGAGCCGATTTAGAGTTTTTTCATCGGCTATGGTAGTAGTTGTCGAGGCCATAGTCACAATTAAGTCCTAATTTTAACTTAAAAAAAGTGGTGCTATTGGTAGCATCACTTTTCGATGTAAGGGTCATTTAAAAGATTTTTGTCGACAACGATATCAATTTTTAAGAAAAAATGTCATAATTTTAACCACCGCCAAAAAAGGGGTGCTATCGGTAGCACCAATTTTTGATTTGGGGGTTGATTTTAGTGTTTTTGACAAAAAATATGAGTTTTTTGGGCTAGAGTTCTCATTTTGAGGTCATAGTTCTTGTTAAGTTGATAACTATTTTGTGAGTATTGGCGATTAATCTATGATAGTGCTAAGAGATGTTGAACAAAAACATAGTTACCAACTTAATGAGAACTGTGACCTAAAAACGAGAACTCTAGCCCTTAAAACCCATATCTTTGCATAAAAACACATGAAAATCAACCCCAAAATAAAAAAGTGGTGCTACCGGTAGCACAAGTTTTTGTAAACGGGTTAAAATTACAATTTTTTTCAAGCATGGGATTAAAGTATCAAATGGTTGCTCAAACAAACTTTAAAATCAACCCCTAAATCCAAGAGTGGTGCTATCGGTAGCACCATTTTTTGTAATCGGGTCAAAATTACAACTTTTTTCAAGCATGGGCTTAAAGGATCAAATGGGTTCTCAAAAGAACTTTAAAATCAACCCACAAATGAAAAAGTGGTGCTACTGGTAGCACTCATTTTTCTAACCGGGTCAAAATTACAACTTTTTTCAAGTATGGCCTTAAAACATAAAATAGTTGCTTAGAAAAACCTTAAAATCAACACCTAAATAAAAACGTGACGCTACCTAAAGCAAAATATTTTTTCTAAACGTTAAAATTGCAGCTAATTACGACCTATTAGTTGAAATTGTGGCCTTGACAACAAATCCCTACACAAATAAAAAACCCAAAATTAGATCCTAAATGGTCACTTGAAAATTTATTTACTAACTTTTTTTTTTCTTAAATTTACATTAAAAAAAAAATAAAGAGAGGAGAAAATTTTCACAAATATATATTTTTTAATGAAGACAAAAACACATTTAAAAAATATATTCAAAAGGCATGGCAGGTGCAGGGGGAGTCATCTATGATTCCAATGGACAAAAGGTAGCTGACTTTTCCTGGTGTTTGGGGAAAACTACCAACAACAGAGCAAAAACCCTAGCAGTGTACATGGGGCTAAAACTAGCTCACGAGCGAAATATTCAAACTTTAATGGTGCAAGGGGACTCCAAAATAGTCATAAATGATCTTCTAGGTCTCTCAACCTCAACAACACATCCTCCCAATGGCATCTGCTCACGAATAAACACCCTGAAACATCACTTCACCAGCTTACGCTTCTTTCATATCCTCCACGCTCAGAACACCGAGGCAGATAACCTAGCTAAAGTTGCGAAATCCATAGAACATAGCCATATAGTCATCAATCAAGCCTCCTCTTATGATTGGTTGCATTAACTGCGCCAGTCCAAACAATCTCTCACTCACAAATAAGGACTTATCCACTCATTCGTCTCTTTATATCCTAACCCCCCCTCTCTCTAGACCTCCTCATCCCCCCTCCTTTACACCCCTTCTCCCCCCCTCCTCCCCCTTCCCCCTTTCCTCGTCCCCCACAGACTCCTCCATCCCCTTCCCCTTGCTCGAATGCCCCCCCCTCTCCTTGGCACGCGACCCCCCTGCTCAGCTCACGTGCCTCCTTTTCTGATCCCCGTGTCCTTTCTCCAACCATCTGTACTCGCCCTTATTACTGCAGATCTTCACATGCCTTCCCTAACAATCAACCACAAGCCTATGGCGTCATCTTCGTTTTATCATCCTGCGCGAAGTCACTTCTGCTCATGGGTGATTATGGCTCCCTTTTTCCTCAAGGGAATGTTGCTTCAACACTCATGGCTACTGTGGCTATTTGCCAACTTCTTCGCTTGGCTCTTTAGATCATTCGGCCTCCACTCAGGTTGGTTTTTCTCCTCTGTTTATTTCGTCCACGCTCTTCCTTTCTTCAACCTCTGCTCGATTTGTATGCTCGACATCTGCTTGTCTTCTCTGCTCCCGAGTCTCTGCACCAACATGTGGCGAAGGTCAAGAACACCCTGCTCTTATCCGAATTGCATTTTAGAGGAGCTTCGAGAGCAGTTTCGAGTGCTCCGCACAGACGTTAGGAGGGCGAAGGAGCGTACAGATCCTTGCCACCGAGAACTCCAGCGAGAGAACCAGGGGATTCGTGAGGAATTGGCAAGCCTATAGACACAACTGCATTAGCAGGAAACTCTCCATAATCAAGAACTGACGATAGTATTAAGGGGAGTTAACAGAAATATAAGACAACTTGGGGTTGTCACCCAACAATTGGAAAACCCACAGCAAACAATGAACTCTATTGTCACTGGCAAGTCTCAGCTTCCTTCCTCTTTTCACTCAATAGCCAGTAATGACCATCACTTGGTACCATCATCTCCAGAACACGCAGAACGCCACTATGTAGAGTCGAACCCAGCAGAGACGAATCCAGCAGTGCGACAGGCGAAACAATAGGAAGATCCTGAGTTTTCTCTAAACCACTAATCAAGTCTCATATGAACTGTAAAGTTTTGTTGCTTTTGAATATGTATATCACCATTTTTACATGGAAGAACTACAACACATATTGACTGACTGATATAGGTTTTATAGACCCCCATAGACAATTAATCTCTTTTGGAAGCAACATAGGTGCTTACACTCTGCCATATGTAATTTTTGAATTTTTGCTGTTCTCTTTTTAATATAAAAACCTCCAACTGTTTTTGTTAAAAAAAATAAAATATATTCAAAAGACAAATTTAAAAACAAAACAAAAAAACTTAACAAAATGGTGAAAAGCAAAGAAAAACTAAAAATAAATGAAAATAAATTAAAATTTTCCCAGAAAACAATAATTAAAAAAAAAAAAAAACCATTTTTTTTTGGTT
>ML782151.1:407923-438891 GCA_009831015.1 Picea engelmannii | reverse complement strand
CCCCCCCCCCCCCCCCCCCCCCACCGTTAAAGGTAGAATGGTCAGGGGGGGTCAGATATCTTCTGCCAGCCATATATTTGAGTGCCTGCTAATGGATCACTGAGATTGGCGTGCTCTGTAGTACAAAGCGCAAAACATAATATATCACCCTAAAACTTAGGATATAGTTTCTTTTTGGGTTTTTCATTGCTTCTCTTCCTTCATTTTGTCAACAAGGGGTTAAAATACAACATTTTTTACTCAAATAAAAAAATTTAACCAACTTTACATCCATTTATTGAAATGAAAAGCTACTAACTTATATCCTACTCTAATCACCTAACAAAATTAACCCAGATTAGATTGTTGGGATAAAGAATTACTCTAACCTAGGACATTTGATCAAGTTTAAACTGTTTGATCAAATTTATTCACTAACATATCTATCTGGGCTAAGATTAGACTATTTAGCCAAGTTTATTCACTAACCTATCTGCATAAATTCAAAGGACTTGACCATGGTTAGACAATATGAATCAAGACATTCTTATTGCATGGGGTTTTATCATTTTTCTTTTCATACCCTTTTTTATTCTATTTCTATTTCTTTCATTTGTAAATCATTTATAGAATAAAATATTATTTACAACAAAAAATGCAACCAGAGGAAAAAATCAGTAGTCACCAATTGATCCTATGAAACATAAGGTTATAACAATGGCTCCACCTGGGGATGGTGCTCTCCTTGTGAGGTGCCAAGAACCTGTTAGCACTAGAAGTCACCTCAAGATTGCATTGGAGGTAAGCCCAGTACCCATCATTTTGTATGTTACAATGAATAAGTTTGAAGCGGTCGAATACAAGATCCTCTTGGATTCAAAACTTCAGGAAACTAAAGAACGTTAATGACAACACTACAATCAAACATACATTACAATATAGTCGAAAAAAATCCATGTGAATCCTTCAATCACAGAAACTTTAGTATCAGAGGCAAGTAAGATGAAAAGAAGATGAATTTCATTAAACGAGAAGTCTCAGATCAAAATACATAACCAGAGAACCATAGTTCTTCATCAAAAGTTTACAATATAGAAGAACCGCTCAACCATCGACCATAAAAAAATCGAAAAAATGCCTACATATACTCAGAACTGGCTTCGATTTACCATGGTGTGATCATGTCATGCGTTTAAGGCTTTGCGTTAGTGAGCTTCTCTGTTAGGTTATGCATGCAGACGTTAGTCAGACTGCCCATGCAGTCTTCTGTCAGACGCGATATCTAGTCAGATTGGACTGGCATCCTGCTTCCGTGATTGGTCCCTTTTTGGCCTTTTATTTATGGAAGGAGACGATGTCTCAACCACCTTCCTTGTTTTCATTAACTGCTTCATCAGGATCAGAGTGGGCAGAGACGACCTGGCACGTGAAAAACATGCTGACCGCACCCTGTGAATATCTGCCACCTGAGCTTTGCTGGGTTCTGACCCCGAAGATGGTAGGTGGATGTGGAGGTTGATGATGGGGGACTGGTGAGGTGGCTGACGAAGGCTTTCCGACCATAATGGATGATCGACAACCAGGTGGAAATCCACAGTTTTCGAAGTGGTGACTGGGAAAATGTGGGTGCCGACATGCAAGTGCTGAGGCGTAATGGAACGGAGGTGATGTGGCATGAGAAGATGACATGGAGGTAGAGGGGAGGCTGCGGTGGTAGAGGGAAACATGACTACATTGACGAGGGTGACATGGAGAGGGAGACACATGGTAGGAGATGATAAGCGTCATAGAAAAAAGGGAGATGTGATAGGCGGAGAGATGAATGAGTGGGGGACATGTGTCGAGAGATGAAAGGTGATGACATGACAACATAGAAGGTGTCAGAATATGATGGATGTGCTCATTTAACCATATACAATATCACTATTGTCACCCAACCATAGGCCGAAGCTATCCTTGAGCACCTTAACCTTGATAGAGAATCATTCCAGAAGCAAACTCTAGGATAGATAGCCAAACAAAGGTGGCACACCTTTCTCCAAGGATAGCGCACCAAGCAAGAGTAACAATAGCTTATCAGAGAGTCCAAATCATAACCAAGAGAGTCCAAGCCAAAACCAAAATCTTCTAGTTGCAACATCTCTCCTCCAAACTTGCGCACAACTGGCCAACTGAAGTGCGCACAAGTGTTGCTTCTGTAGTTCTGAGAATTCCTGCCAGAATGAAGACTGGCCTCCTATATTTATACTAAATCTGGCAAACTGTCTGGGCCGACTTCTCATTATGGGTGCCTATTTACTTAGTATATAATATTTCCTTTAGCCGACTTCTTCTCTTGGAGGCTAATAACCTAATACAAGTTATCCTCTTGAGCCGACATGTCTTCTAGGGTTATTAGCAAACTAATTAGGGTTTCTTCTTGCTTCCCAAAATATTCTATTCTCATCAGGTTTACACATGGAGGTAAATACCTCCTGCAACTACCATAATATCAACACTCCCTCCTAGCTAGGGAGGTATTCAAGGTAATGGTCTTGAGCACAAACATACCATTCACCCAGTAGCATCAACATAGTCATATAGACTATCTCATGACTAGATCATGAGCACCATCATCACTATCAATGTCATCAACTGCATCATCTCTTGAAACCATACTCTATCTGAGTAATCATACATGATGTTGGATAAGTCACTCACTCCATAGAGTGACACAAGAACCATTCTTCTAATCCAGACATATGTCCTAGAAGAATAAATGTCCTGGATCATTTTTCGTCTGGGGAAACTCTGTCCATTGATCATCCATCTAGCTAATAATCATTTCCAACACTAATGATAGTCTTCAAGGCAATCAAAACAATGTCATTCAATAGAACACAACTGTGTCTATCTAGAGTGGTACACAACTACAATCTAGTGGTACACTGCCACACCAAGTAGCACACAATTACTTGATCAGTAAAATATAGTCACAATCAGTGGAACACATCCACCACAATAATATACATCTACTGTTCGGAGAAATACAGTCTCCATAACAATCATATCATCTGGTATCAACTTGCACAAAAATGTTGTTATGATATAAATTGAATCATCTGGGTCATTCTTCCACTCACATATGTGATATCTGGAGAAGCATCTGCCCTTAGAAGGTAAAACATAAATGATGATCTATCTGGACTATTATTCTCAAGCAAGGAAGAATAACTATCTCGATTTCTGAGCCTAGACCATTCACCTATCTGGGCTGTTCCTTTGGCACTAAACAAAGTGCAACCTGGAGAGAATGAATCTGCCCTAGGGAATGCCTATCCTTGATTTCTGAACCTAGACCATTTGGCTATCTGGGCCATTCCTCTGGCACTAAACAAAGTGAAACCTGGAGAGAATGAATCTTCCCTAATGAATGATTGTCCGAACCATTTCCTAAGGAAATGACTTTCCTGCACCAACCTCCAAAACAAACCATTCTTCGAAACTGATCACAACTGTGAGCTTCTAAAGAATGATTGTCCGGCGAGGTGAACCAATCTTCTTTACCACTACTGAGAGTGACCATCAAGAAGAGAGGATGTCCTAGACCATTCCCAATGTTAACCACAAGGGGAATCACTGTCTATGGTGCATCAACAATCCATCGAACTATTTTCATTACGAAAATGACCATTTGATCTGGACCATTTTCATTACGAAAATGACCATTTGATCTGGACCATTTTTCGAATTGGAAAATCCCTGTTCGTCATAAATCTAAAACCACTTTCCGAACTGGAAAGGAACTGCTCATCCTAGACCATTTTTCGAACTGAAAAATGACTGTCCATAAATCAATAACACATCAGTGCTCCCTCCCAACCCGAGAGTCATCTCTTCCTTTTTCAATAAGTAAGTCATCTCCACGAGCTCCAACTTGAGTACACAAATTCTTTCATCTTGGACAGAGGCTTTACCAAAATGTCTGCTTATCTGCTCATCTGTGGAGATATATATATTGGAGAACCACTTCTCTTTTCTGGACTTCATCGCGGAGAATGTAATTCTTGATCTCAATGTACTTCGGTCTTTCTAGAACACTGGTTTTTCTTTGAAGGCTTCATATAGCTCTAATCATTGCAGTATATCATAGTTGAATTCAACTCCTTTGTTTTCTTCTAGCTCATAACATCATGGCAAGGCTCAAACTGGAACATATCCATGTGGCACTTCTTCTTTCATCATGATAATTTTTCATGGATTAACAATCCATCATCCTGGACTTCTGAGTAACCATTCTGGCTTTTATCATAGAATATTTTAACCACGCTTTTGTTGTGCATGAGATTTGCACCAAGTTGTTTGAGTCCATACAAAATATTATTTCATCTAAATACAAGGGTCTCTTTCTGGTATAGCTCAAAGACTTGAGGTTTCTCTACATGTAAACTCCAACCCATGAATATTGTAGACGATATACTGGCTCATGTAGAGGTATGTCTGGTTTACTGGAACAAGCAATCATCATAGTCTTCTCCCTCTATCTGGGAGAACCTCTAGTTCTGGATATCACAATGATTACATTCATAAATCTTCCATACACTGTTCTTCATCACAACTTTTAGTTCCTATGCTTGATTGATTTTAGTGAGTTCAGATAAGGCTGGTAGTCTTGTGATTCTCGATACAATGACTGGTTGTTCTGGCTTTTCTTTCTTTCTTGGAATCTTTATGTTCTTCTTCATATTTCTTTTTAGCTCTTGGATCCATGGAGTTTTCTATAGATTCCATGCCCTGAAGATTCCAACTTCTTCCTTTCATCATAGGATCATGGATGTGGATGGAAAAACATGGATAATTTAAGGTTTCTTTTTGAAGAAGACTTCTTCTAAAGTCAAACTGAACACATACTGCTTTTCATGGCTGCTACCATGGATATATACTTCATCATCTTCAATAGATCATAGGATTATCTCCCTCCTAATCCTTGATTCATGTATGAATGCATTCTCTTCTTTTTGGAATATATAATTGACTCCCTCCATCTAACAAAGTCCACACTTCCGTTTGCATCCTTATTACCTTCTGCAAAGTGTCAAAAGTCTTTCTCCAATTTCCTCTTGATTGTTGACTTCTTTCTATCTTTACTTCTTCTAGGTTTCTTCAAGATTGATTCTGATTTTGGCTTATCTTGCAGTTGTTACTTATGTAATAGCTTCCACATGAATTGTTACCAGGGGTTGTTGATGTATTTCATCATTTCATGTGTATTGTTTGACTTGTAGTCATAGTGATAACAATCCTTATCTTGTTGTTCTTCCATAGGTATAGTTTCTCTTGGAACATATTATCTTCTAGGAAATAGATATGCAATATGTGTACATAAAACATGGTATGTACAAGAACCATGAAGAGTATTGTTACCTTGTCTTAGAAGAAGAAGTCTGTTTTGTCCTTCTTGGCTTTCTTTGAGGGTTCCCTTTCTTCGACAATTGATTCTTCGTGTGTTTCCTTCCTTTTATTTAACTCGGGACAATGATTCTTGTAGTGACCATACTTTTGACAATTGAAGCATTGTATTCTTGACATATCTTTCTCTTTATTTGGTTTCTTCCTGGAGCCAATCTTCTTTTTATTCCTGAAATCCTTGAACCTTGCTGTGAAGGCTTGATCATCATACTTCTTTTGGGGTTTCTCTTTTGCACTGATCCTTGATTCTTCTTGTGCACAACAAGTCCAAAGTTCTTCAAATGTAGGATACTCCTTCCTTGTGTTCATGCTTGTGACAAATGCATCCCATGTCTTGGGAAGACCATTGAGTACTATGTTTACTAATTCCTTCTCTGAATTGATCTCTTCAATAGCTTGTAGTTGATATCTTAACTTAGAGATTCTCACAAAGTATGATGTTATGATGTCATCATCATTCATCTTCATGTCACGAAGCTCATTCTTCAGACTCATTACTTGTCCAATGTTTCTGACCAAGAAGAGGTTTGTTAGTGCATCATACATATTTTTAGATGAATCAAGATGGGAGATGTAGGGTATCAAGCGGTCTTTTATAGAGTCCACTATGATACTCATGGAATTGATGTCACTGTCTTTGAACTTCTCCATTACTGCAACGTTCTACGGTTCCTTCTCTTTTCCTTCTATAAACTCTAGTTCCACGATCTTTCCTTTCACGATATCCAACACTTTATTCTTGGCAAGGATGAGGTCAATCCTTGTCCTCCACGCTCTAAAGTTATAAGCCCCATCTAACTTGTTTTCTGACTTCATAGAGTAAGTCATGGTTTCCTTGACTTGGTCAACCCTAGATTTGACCAGAAACTCAAACTTGACGTCTCAGCTTGCTGAAACTACCAGCAGATGCGCTAGGCTGGGGCACACTAGTCTATATAGAAATTAAGTCAATCCCTTCAATTATGTTGCCTCAACGAGAGGGTTGGGGTTTCTACAACTGCACCTGCTAGTAACCCTAGCGACAATGATTTAGTAACTGCTTCTGCTAGAGACCCTAGTGACAGTTCTTCAATGAGCTTAGTATCCTTATGGCTATGCTCCCTTCCAGTGGTTAGACTGAATGAAGGAGGTGTGGGCCCATAACCTGTTAGAATATGATGGATGTGCTCATTTAACCATAGACAATATCACTATTGTCACCCAACCATAGCCCGAAGCCACCCCCGAGCACCTTAAGCTTGACAGAGAATCATTTCGGAAGAAAAATCTAGGCTAGATAGCCAAAAAAAGGTGGCACACCTTTCTCCAAGGATAGCGCACCAATCAAGAGTAACAATATCTTATCAGAGAGTCCAAACCATAACGAAGAGAGTCTATGCCAAAACCGAAATATGATAGCTGCAGTAGCTCTCCTCCAAACTTGCGCACAACTGGCCAATTGCAGTGCGCGCAAGTGTTGCTTCTGTAGTTTCGAGAATGCTTGCCAGAATGAAGACTGGCTTCCTGTATTTATACTAAATCTGGAAAACTGCCTAGGCCAACTTCTCATTCTGGGTGCCTATTTACTTAGTATATAATATTCCTTTAGCCGACTTCTTCTCTTGGAGGCTAATAACCTAATACAAGTTATCCTCTTGAGCTGACATGTCTTCTAGGGTTATTATCCAACTAAGTAGGGTTTATTCTTGCTTCCCATAATATTATATTCTTGTCAGGTTTACACGTGGAGGTAAATACCTCTCGCAGCTACCATAATATCAACAAAAGGGACAAGCGAGTGGAAGACAGGTGTTGGTAGGAGAGCAAGTGGTAAGAGAAGGCGGTAAAGTGGTATACTCGGAGGGAGGGGTAGGTGGTAAGAGGTTTAGCATGGGGGANGGGGTGTTCTTCGAGTTAATGAGGATTTGACACAATAGTGTGGGGCTAGTGTCAGAAAACCACCTACTCGGATCCCCCCCGTTAAAGGCAAAAGGTCCCGGGGGAGGGGGGGGGGGGTGGGTCCGATATGGACTGTGCACTGTAGATCTGAGCATGCAGATCTTGACTGCCCAGATCTATGCACCCCTTAGCACAACGCGCCCGGGCGCTAAACTTAGGATAAAAAGGAAAAAGTGGGTTTTTTATCCTCCTTTTCATGCATTTTGACCAAGGTGCCATTTCCTAAGAGGAAAAACACCCCTTTAGCAATATATGTGCTAACATTAGGCTCCATGGGGGATAGAGTCCTCCCTATGAGGCTCTAAGAATTTCAGAATATTCAGTACCTTAGTTGGGTTGTGGAGTCAACTACTTAAAACAAAGGAAAGTGATATTTACAATGGCATGAAGGAGCCACTCATGGCTCAAACAAAAAACTTTTTTCAGAAAATGCCCATTAACAGGGCCACCAAAAACTTCACCACCCTCCAAATTCTGCAACCTGTAAGTGTTATTTGGAAATTTCTTAGAGATCTTGAAGGGTCCGATCCACAGGGATTCAAATTTACCATGCTTGCCCCTGTCTTGTTTGGGTTCATCCAATTTGAGTACCAGATCTCCCAGTTGGAAATATTCTTCTTCCTCTTTGGTTCTAATCTCTTATTCCTAATCCTTGAATGACATAGATCAATTCTTAAGAGGGGTTTTCTTCTTGACCCCATAATCCCCTTTGATTCACCTTGATTCCATTGCCCCTTGTTGGATTTGGCACTGATCTCTACTTCCTTCCATCACCTCTTTTCAAAATCCTAAAAAACCCAAAACAATCCTCTTTTTTTACCTTCTTGTCAAAAGATTGCTTGATCTTCTGTTGATGTTCATGTGCTTTGTCCAATATCTTCTCTCTAGTCTGTTGTACTTCCACCAGCTGTTGCATTCTTCTGATCATATCATCAGGATACCCTTGGTAGTCTTGGAAGAATTTTGCCACTGGCAAGGTGAGATGAGAAGTAAATATGGCCTTAACTCCATACACAAGCTGAAAGGGAGAGACCCCAAGAGATCTCTTTGTTGTTACTCTGTCAGCCCATAGAGAAAATTTGAGATTTGAACCCCATGCTTTCTTGTTGTCCTCTAGCAGTATTTTGATGATATTTATAAGGATCTTATTTGAGGAATCTTCCAGTCCATTCCCTTGGGGGTAGTAAGGAGTTGAGTGAATCAATGAAATTCCAAACTATTCACAAAACTGGATCAATGGTTCAACCTTGAAATATGCAACATTATCAGTGATGATTCTGTTTGGACAGCCAAATATTGCCATAATGTCTTCAAGAAAACCAATGATTACCTTGTGAGAAGCACTCCTTGTGGGGATATCTTCTATCCACTTGGTAAAGTAATCAGTGGCAGTCAAGATCCACCTGTGCTGACCACTCGAAGCAGGATGAATTTCCCCAATAAAATCTAGGCCCCACTGCTGAAAGGGTCATGAAGCTACCACAGGCTTCAATGGAAAATACCTGAGCTGTTGCTTCCCAGTGAATTTATTACACTTAACACAAGCCCTGATCCTTGCACAAACATCGGTGAATAGAGTAGGCCAGAAATACCCAGCCCTGGGAATTTTATAAGCTGTAGTCCTCCAAAAATGATGTCCCCCACACAGACTGTCATGAAAATTAAACATAATATTTTGGGCTTCTTGTGGGTCTAAACAACTCAAAATCACAACTAGAGGGTATTTCCAATATAATATTCAATCAATAAGGTAGTATTTAATTGCTTTAAGCTTTAAATCTCTTGCCTTGTTTTTTCCCATACCATCTGGAGGTTGAAACTCTTGCAGAAAAAATATAATATCTTTGTACCAGATGAATTATGCCAATGGGGGGCTGTCCTAAGAACCTTCATCAGATAAATTAGTTTATTGATTACCAGAACAAGTGTTGATGAATTTAACCCCCAAATCTCTGCAATTAGATTCATCCAATAGCTTGGATAAACCTTGGCCTTTAACTAGTTTGGTGGGCTTTATTTCCAAATCAAATTCAAGGATTTGGGCAATCCATTTGCTTCTTCTTCCATCTATGTTAGGATGAATGAGAATATCCTTCACAGAAGCTAAAGGATTGTATGCAATGACCTTTGAATGCAGAACATAGATTCTGAAAGCCTTGAGGGCTTTCACCAAAGCATAGGCTTGTTTTTCCATGATGTCATATTTTATTTCTGCATCCCTTAGTGCTTTGCTGAAAAAGGAAATAGGCAGCTCCAAACCCTCAACATTCTTCTACAATAAAACATATGCTATTGTATCAAAAGAAGAAAAGGAAAAAATCAGAAAATCTTTGGAGAAATTAGGACTGATAAGTACATGTGTCTCAGTCAAGGCCTTCTTGATTTGTTCAAAAGAATTTCTAGTTTCAACAATCCATTTCACTTCATTCCCCTTCCTAAGCATGGCTGTAATATACTTTACCAATTCAACAAAATTTGAAACAAACCTTCTCAGAAAATTAATTTTGCCCAGGAAATACTGAACTTCCTTCTTGGATCTGGGAAGCGACAAGGTTCAGATAGCTTCTACCCTGCTTGAATAAATTCTGACCCCCTCAGTTGATACTATGTGTCCCAATAATTTTCCCTCCTGCATGGCGAATAGAGACTTTTTGGGATTTAGGGAGAGACCAAACTTTCTGCATTTTAAGAAGACCTTTCTCAGATGCTAAAAATGTTATTTATCAGACCTGGAAAAAATTGTAATGTCATCCAAGTAGATGACTACAAATTTATCATTTTCTCCAATGAAGGCGATATCCATAGCTCGTTGAAAGGTTGCTCCTATGTTCATCAATCCAAAGGGAATCTTAGCATACATGGATGTACCCCAAGGAGTGGTGAAGGATACATTTTCTCTGTCTTTAGGTAGGACGAAAATATGATTATAGCCAGAAAATCCATCAATCATGGACATCCTGGATGCACCTGTCACCCTCTGCAATATGTGTTCCATCTTCAACAAAGGGTAATTGTCCATCTTATAGCTTCTGTTCAGGTTCTTGAAATCGACACACAGTCTGATTTCTCCATTCTTTTTTCTTACTGGGACCATGTTTTCTACCCATTCATAATATCTCAAAGGGACAATGATTTGGGTGTCCAACAACTTCTTTACCTCCCTTTCCATAATAGGTAGCAACATGGGGTTTATGTGTCTCAATTTTTGTCTAAATGGTTTGACCTCTTCCTTCAATGGGATCTTATGCTCAATGACATTTGTGTCATATATTCTAAGATATTCATATGTCCAGGTGAACACATCAACAAACTCTTTTATCATCTTGGCATACTCGGCCCTTTGTTCCCTTGACAGGCTGCTTGAAAACTTGACAAATTTTGGATCCTTCTCTGTACCAATATTGCACTCAGCTACATCAACATCCTCATTTGAAACTTTTCCCTTTACTACCACATCATTTCTATCAAATAATCTTTCCAAAGGAACTAGTCCCTTTGGGATATGATTACTAGGCAACTGGACAATATGATGATTAGCAATTTTGTTTAGAAAAAACATCAGCATGAGGGTTTATTTTAGAGTCAGGATCTTGATCAATGTGTAATGCAAAAAAATCATCAACAGTCTCCAGGAATCTTTTGATTTCAAGATCATCCTCAAACACTTTCCAATGCTTGACATTGTCAGGTACAAAGTGTCTCTATTTCACTTCTACACCATACTTGAGTTTAGGTGGCCGAGGGACTCTGAAATTACTTGCTAAAAAAACCAGAGAATCAACCATGGAATTCTCTTCTCTTGGAACAAATGAAATGTTGAAAGCTAAGAAAAAACTATCAACTAGATCCCAGACTTAATTTTTGTAACTTCTAAGCCGAGGGTTCTTGGCTTGATAAATATTTTTGATCTAATGGAAAATTAAATCAACATCCCCAAAAACTGATATCTCCTCAATCCCCATGTCTTTTGCAGCCCTCAAACCCAAAACAAGAGCTTCATACTCTGCCACATTATTGGTAGTTTCAAATTCTAATTTGTAGGAAAGCGATATAATTTCTTGAACAGGTGAAAAAAATACCACTCTGGCACCAACACCTTCTCTAGAAAAGGCTACATCAAAGAACATTTTCCAAATAGAGGTAATCAGAGAAGAATATTCACAGAGAGTAAGGGACTGATTTCTGATTTCAAGAGGGGGTTCAGGGGCATCAGTGAGCTGCAATAAGCTGGATCCCAAATCAGTATTAAGTGCAAAAATAGGATGGTTGGTGGGTTTTGCATCATCACTAATAATATAGGCCAACTAAGCTTCTATGTATAGTCTTCTATGCTCCCCCCCAAACACAGGAATGGTAGCATATGTGAGGTCCATCTGCAATGTTCCCCCAAGTCTTTTTATCCAATATCTTGACAAGAGCATGCCAAACTTCAGGGGAACATTAGCTACTACGATATCCATGACCACACTTTTCATGGGCAACTGAAACAAGGTCACAACCAGATCTTTGATGACCCCAAGACACTGCACTTTCCTAGAATCAAAAGAATACAAGTCATGGTAAGTATTTGTGATTTCTAATCCAAGTTCATCCATGACATTTTTGGGCATGATATTATGAGATGCCCATGAGTCCATCAAAAAATTATGCAACACCTTGTTATGTATGTTCATATATGTATAGAAGGGAGGGGATGAATTGTATCTATCTTCTATCAAAGGACCTAAGATGACTGCTGGATTTTCGTCCTGAAGGTTTACTAAGTCTGTGGAATGACATGATGGTTCAGACTGCAACAGTTTAGAGAGGGACCTTTTAAAATCTTCGTTCTTGACTAGCTCTGAAAGGGGTACAAGGATCCTAATCTTTTGAATTTCATGCTCAAAGTTAAAATAGGAGGGGGGCTTCAGAATTTCTCTCACTTCTAGGACAAGACCTTTGGCTATTGGTGAGGGGTTCTATGTTTTCTTTTCCTTGCTACTGTTTATTGCGTCTTTAACAGGCTTCTTTGTTCTGGAAGGCTGATCATGGATGTCAACCTTCCCTTCTTTCTTCTTAGACCCGAGGTTATATTTATTGGGACTACTATTGGTCTTCTCCCCTTTACTCAACTCATTTATTTGGCTGTCCATGAGGGACTCCTCATATGTATATTGGGTTAAATGGGGAAATTGGGAGGTGTCTCCAAGATAATGGATTTCAGGATCAAGCTCTTCTTCCTCTCCTTCCTCATAAACAACAAGGTTATTTTGGAGAGGGGTTTGGATTTTCTGACCATCCCTATCTCTATTTCAAGGCTCTCTTGGAAGTATCTGAGGGGTATTATTTGGTCTTATGAAGTTACCTCTGTTATCATCATTTTGGGCACTCTTATAACCTTGCTTCCCTTCAAATTTCATCTTCTCCATCTCTGCAGAAAGATATTTTACCAGCTTGGTCAATTCATCTACTTGAGGATGGGACGTAGAGGAACCAAAGGTTGAAGGTTAAGATCCCCCCCCTCCTTTGTTTTTATCAAATTTATTCCTATGTCGGTCAACTGCCAATATGTTGGACTCTACTTCCAGAGCTGCATCTTGCATATGATCCAAGGAAGTAGCTCTTCTCTCTCTCAACAAGAGGCAAAAATTAGGGTCAAAAGCACTAGCATAAGTAATTTTGGTAGAGGCTTCTGTAGGCTTTATCTCAACAGGAATCTTGTTATACATTTTGTTGAATCTTTTAGAGAAATCAGAGACATACTCTCCCTCTTTTCTCTTTAGGGACCTGAACTCTGTGATATAATACATAAAGTCCTTTTTATCCCCCCATTGTCTCAAGAAAACATCATCTAAAGCCTCAATCCCAACGATGGATCCAGGGGTCAACCCCCTAAACCATTTCCTAGCCTCATCATCAAGGCTCTGGACAAAGAATCTCATCCACACATCCTCGTTTTCAATATTTAGATTGTCTGCATAACTGTAGAAGGCAACAAGGTGTTCTTCAGCAGTTATGTCTTCTTCTCCTGTGAATTTGGGCATGTATTTTAGGTAATCTCCAACAGGGAGCACATTCATTGGCTGAGGTAAGATTAGAGGGGAATATCTTGCAGCCACTATGGAATCCATTCCGTTCCTAGGGGGATTAACACCTGCCATAGGGATGATATCTGGAGGAGAACCAAGAGGATATGTATCTTGAATAGGGGAGGCTGGAACTGAGCCTCCCGGAGGAAAGGGAAACAACAAGGGATTTGAGGAAAAAGCTACAGGGCTTGAGGGAACAAAGGTTTCCCTCTCTGTAAAAGAAACATATTTAATAGGAGGAGGAGTAGTGAATATGAGAGTGGAAAAATATTGAGGGGTTTTGGGTTGATACCAGGGTACAACTCCTGGGGGAATAGGAGTGTCAAAGACTTCCACACCGAAATTGGGAGAGGGGAAATCAACAGGAAAACTCCCAAAATTTAAACTTCTAGAAGCTCCAACAGATGGTGTAATAGGAAAATGAGAAACAAATACTGGAGTTGTCAAAGGAGGATTATGAAAATTACCAGAATCACCAAGTATAGAAGTTGAAGTTTCTTCTTGGAGGATCTTTCATCTTCTGATAATTTTCTCTAGGTCAACTTCGGGTGTTGCTAGAGGCAACTATGGAGTAGACGTCATGTGTCTACCTCTGGAAACCACAACTAAAACAATGGGTTTGCATCAATGGAGTCACCAGGTGTAGGTTGCAATATTCAATGGTTCCGATGTCTGATGCACCTTCAAAATCATAAGATCATTTTCGTTCTATCCCAGGGAAAATATTCAATTCGTCCCCGACAGCGATGCCATAAATGTTAGCACTAGAAGTCACCTCTAGATTGAATTGGAGGTAATCCCAGTACCCATCAGTTTGTATGTCATAATGAATAAGTTTGAAGTGGTCGAATGGGCGCAGACCCAGGATAATATCGGCTTAACTCAGAAAAATGGACCAGTGTGCACATGTAGGTGAGGTCTCGATTCAACTTCTGTCAGTAAGTTTTAGTAAGGGTGAGTAGGAGGAAGAACTTGAGGAGAAAATATAAAGGTTTGCTATGGACCTCAAGTCTTCCAGCAACCTAAGGAGGAAAAGGTTCAAATACAAGATCCTCTTGGATTCAAAACTTCGAGAAACTGAAGAACGTTAATGACAACACTGCAATCAAACATACATTATAATATAGTCGAAAACAATCCATGTGAATCCTTCCATCACAAACACTTTAGTATCAGAGGCAAGTAATATGAAAAGAAGCTGACTTTCATTAAACGAGAAGTCTCATATCAAAATACATAACCAAAGAACCAGAGTTCTTCATCAAAAGTTTACAATATGGGAGTACTACTCAACCATCGACCATAACAAAATGGAAAAAATGCCTACATATACTAAGAACTAGCTCCGATATCCTACGACACGATCATGTCATGCATTCAAGGCTTCACGTTAGTGAGCTTCTCTGTTAGGCTACGCATGCAGACGTTAATCAAACTGCCCATGTAGTCTTCTGTCAGACGCGATCTATGGTCAGATTGGATTGGCATCCTGCTTCCGTGATTGGTCCCTTTTTGGCCTTTTATTTATGGAAGGAGACGTTGTCTCAACCACCTTCCTTGTTTTCATTAACTGCTTCATCAGGATCAGAGGGGGCAGGGACAACATGGCATGTGAAAAACACGCTGACCACACCCTGTGAATATCTACCACATGATATTTGCTGGGTGCTGACCTGGAAGACAGTAGGTGAACGTGGAGGCTGATGATGGGGGATTGGCGAGGTGGCTGATAGAGGCTTGCAAGATATAATGGACAATCGACGACCAAGTGGAAATATATGGTTGGCGAAGTGGTGACTGGGAAAACGTGGGTGCCGTCATGCGAGAGCTAAGGCGTAATGGGATGGAGGTGATGTGGCACAGGAATATGACATGGAGGCAGAGGGGAGCCTGCAGTGGTAGAGGGAAACATGACTACATTGACACGGGTAACATGGAGAGGGAGACACATGGTAGGCATGGTAGGAGATGATAAGCATCATATAAAAAAGGGACATGTGATAGGTGGAGAGATGAGTGAGTGGGGGATAGGTGTCGAGAGATGAAAGGCGATGACATGGAAATAGAGAAGGGATAGGCGAGTGGAAGACATGTGTTGGCATGAGAACAGGCTATAAGAGGAGGCGGTAAAGTTGTCTACTCGGAGGGGGGGGGGGTTCCAAGTTAACGAGGAGTTGACACGATAGTGCGGGGCCCACGCCAGAAAACTACCTACTCGGAACCCCCCTCGTTAAAGGAAGAAAGTTGGGGGGGGGGACTCTGATATGGACTGTGTGCTGTAGATATAAGCACGTAGATCTTGGATGCCCAGATCTACGCGCCCCTTAGCACAACGCGCCTGGGCGCTAAACGTAGGATAACAAGGGAAAAGTGGGGTTTTTATCCCCCTTTTCATGCATTTTGACCAAGGTTCCATTTCCTAAGGGGAAAAACACCCCTTTAGCAATATATGTGCTAACAGAACTTGCTACCTGATGTTTTGAAAATTCTTCTCCAATGCTTCTTCTGCAACTTGATTTGTTTTATTTTGAAAATTTGGTGGTACTGGTCAGTGGCTTAGGGCCTTCTCTTCGGGCTTCAACCATCTGATCAATCAACACCCACACATGAAATGAAAGTAAACATGGTTTTTACAATGAAATTAATGACTAAAATCTTCATTGGGGTGGAACATAAAGTTTTAACATCCTTCCATTTATAGGTCCTCCTGGCAGATCTACTCCATCACTGTCCTTGAGCAAGAATGAATTATTTCCTCTAAATGCCTGAATGATGTTAGGGCCTTTCCACAAATTGTCAAACTTCCCATGTTTTCCCTTGTCTTCATTTATGGAATCCCATTTCAGTACTAGATCACCCAACTCAAAGTCATTCTCTTTCGTTCTTTTGTCATAAATATTTTTGATGCTCCCTTGGATTACCTGTATCTGGTTATACACCTCCTATCTGGACTGTTGGAGTTGGATCATCTAATTGATCCTCCTCTGAATATCATTTGGCTCTGCCTGCACTTCTTGTAACAATTTTATAACAGGAACTCCCAAAGAAGTGGGGAAAACTACATCAATCCTATATACCAATTGATACATGGACATACCAATTGATCTTTTTGTGGTCAATATGTCAGCCTAGAGTGCATGAACCAACTTGTTATGCAAACATTTATTATTCTCATGCAACATATTCTTTATGATATTCACCAAAATTTTATTTGAGGACTCAACTAACCCATTTCCATGAGGGTAATAGGCAGTGGAGTGTCCCAAAGTAATTTGGTACCTACTGCAAAATTCTATTAGCTTCTTTGATCTGAAGGTTGCCGCATTATCAGTTATGATTTTCCTAGGACATCCAAAACAAGAGAGAATATTAGTTTCCAAGAATTCAACAATGACAGAGTCAGTAGCTTTCTTGCAAGGTACAACCTCAATCCACTTTGTGAAGAAGTCTGTAGCTATTAGTATCCACATATGTTGGCCTAAAGAGGGTGGGTGAATCTCGCCAATAAATTCGAAACCCCATTGATGGAATGGAGCCTCGACTGAAATAGGTTTCAGAGGTAAAGGAAAAAGTTTCCTTTTGCCTTCAAAGACCTGGCACTTGTGACAAGAGGTCACCTTTTTATGCACATATTCAAACAAGGTAGGCCAATAAAAACCAGCTCTGAGAATCTTGTTAGCAGTGTTTTTCCAACTTAGATGCCCGCCACAATCTCCTTCATGGAAATCCTGCAATGCCTTGTCAGCTTCATCCTTTCATAAAAAATTAAGCAAAATACCCCCAACATCTTTCCAGTATAGATTCCCATCCAAAATACAATATTTCAATGTCCTTAGTTTTAAGAATCTAGCTTTAGTCTTAGTTAGACGAGGAGGATCTTGTAAATTATGCAAGACAAAAATGAGGTTTGCGTACCGGGAAGAATTTGAGAATACCTCTCTGAAATTTGGAGTCGTCTGCTCTTCCTGTTCATCAACTACAGCCAAGAAGTTTATGTCCAAGGCATGAAAATTTGATTCAGCCATTAGTTTGGCTAAACCTTGACCCTTGATCAGTGTTGGTTTAATTTCTATGTCATATTCAAGGATCACTGCAATCCATTTCCCTCTCCTGCCACGTGGATTATCCTGAGTCAGAATATCCTTTACCACTGCATCAGGAACATAAGCAATAGTATGTGAATGAGGAATGTAAAATCTAAAATATTTTATGGCTTTTACCAGGGCAAAAGCCTGTTTCTCCATTATATTGTAGTTCAGTGCAACGTCTCTCAATGACTTGCTGAAAAAGGCTACGGGCTGTTCATGCCCTTCCCTGTTTTTCTGCAATAGTACTGCTGTAATGGTGTGTTCAGATGCAAAAGAGAATAAATATAATTCCTTAGTGTAATCTAGACTGATCAATACAGGGGCTTGTGTAAGTGCATGTTTTACTTTCTCAAAGGATTGTTTATATTCAATGTTCCATTTTATTTTGGTATCTTGTTTTAGCATATTTGTAATGTTCCTGAGGAGTTCGGCCAAATTGGGTATGAATCTTCTTAGAATTTTTATTTTACCAATGAATGATTGCAATTCTTTAATGTTCCTAGGGTGATCTAATTTCTGGATGGCTTCTATTCTGCTGGGGTCTATATTAATTCCATCTTAAGATATTATATGCCCCAACAACTTGCCTTCTTCTATACCAAAAAGAGTTTTCTTGGGATTCAATGAAATCCCAAACTTTCTGCACTTCTCAAACACTCGTCTGAGATGTTGTAAATGTTCCTCATATGATTTAGAGAAGACAATAACATCATCCAAATATATCATTATAAACCTACCAAGCTCATCCACAAAGGCAATGTCCATTGCTCTTTGGAATGTGGCACCAACATTCATCAAACCAAAGGGCATTTTCACATACATGAAAGTTCCCCAGGGTGTGGTGAAAGCTATTTTTTCGTGGTCGTCTGGGTGCACAAGGACTTGGTTATAGCCTGAAAAGCAATCCAGTAAAGATATCCGACTGGACCCAACTACCTTTTGTAATATGTGATCCATTTTATGCAGGGGATAGTTGTTTTTGAGGAAAACCTTGTTGAGGTTTCTAAAATCGATGCAAACACTGATTTCACCAGACTTCTTTCTGGTAGGGACCAGATTGGAAACCCATTTTGAAAATATTAAGGGGACTATTATTTTGGCATCATACATCTTTTTAATCTCTTTTTCTATTAGGGGTAATAGCTTTGGATTGATTCTCCTGAGTTTCTGCGTAAACAATTTATGTTCTTCTTTAATTGGGATCTTGTGCTGTATGATACTTGTGTCATAATATTTTAAATCCTCATAGCCCAAAGCAAAGACATCTACATATTCCTTAAACAATTCAATATACGTGTGTTTTTTTTCAGGGGGTAAATATTTAGACAATTTTATCATTTTGGGTTTTTCCTTTGTCCCTATGTTACAGTCTTTGACCTCTTTACAACTAGGTTCAATCTTTGGTTTCTTTGCTACATATTTTAAGTCAAACAAATCTTCCAAAGGAACAAAACCTCTAGGTAAAACGTTATTATTTAATTGCAAAACATCATAATCTTCATCATTTTGATTTATTTCATCAGAATCTACTTTATTTACACTATCTTTTTCTAACTCTGATTATTCACACTATCATCATCATTCTCTACATCTATATTTGTACACTCAAAATCATTTTTAGACTGCAGGAAATCTTTAATTTGTTCATCGTTGCAAAATACTTTCTAGTACCTGATGTTGTCTGGAACGGTTGGTCTGCACTTCACCTCTACTATGTATTGGCGATTTGGACGGAAAGGTATCTTGCATGTGGCTACTGAAGTAGACAATCCATCTGCAAGTATGTTCTGGCGTCTGGGGATTACCTGCAAGTCAATTTCAGTAAAACATTCTAGAAAGTCTAAAACAACATTTCTATAATCTTTGAGCCTAGGATGTTTAGAAACATACTCACCTTTTATTTGTTTAATGAAAAGTTCAGAGTCACCATGACAAGTTCAGAGTCACCTCTTACCATAATATTTTTGGCACCAACCTTATTCAATAATTTCAGGCCGAGTATTAAGGCTTCATACTCAACTATGTTTTTGGTGCACTGGAAATTTAGTTTGTAAGAGTGGCTTTCTGAATACCTTGCTTTATGATTATGCAACCACACTCCAGCTCCAACTCCTTCTTTCCTAACAGCTCCATCAAAATCCATACTCCATAAATCTTCTATTGGTTCATCACTTTCCAATGTCACAGTTTTGCTTTCCTCGGTGATCAATTGATTTTCCTCCAGGTCGGATGCATCATCTTCTAAATGTGCAATCTGATTATCAAAGTCACCATCATTCTACAATATGAATGAATCTAGATCAGAGTGGATAGAGTATAATGGGTAGTTGTGTGGTTTTTCCTGACTGCTGACCATATACTTCATCAAAGTCTCTATGTACAATTTTCTATGTTGTCCAAATACAAGTATGGTGGTGTAAGATATATCTAACTGCAAAGTGAACTTCAACTTAGCACCCCATGATCGAGATAAAAGTATACCATATTTAGGGGGAATTTCTGCTACAACAATATCCATCACCATGCTTTTTTCTGGGATTTAAGCCAGGGTGATGCACAAGTCTTTAATCAGACCTATACATTTGACCTTGCTAGAGTTAAAAGAATACAAGTCCTTGTAGGGTATTGTGACATCAATCCCCAACTTCTCCATCACGGCCTTGGGCATCAGATTGCGAGAAGCACCGAAATCAAGCATAACATTGTGTAATGTCTTGTCATGGATATTCAGATTGATGTAGAAAGGAGGGCCAAAAACATTATAAGTTTGTCCATCAACATCAGGACCAAAAAGCATCTCAGGTTGGTCATCAATAACATTTACAGTATATGTACGTACTACTAGCTCAATGTTTAATGCTTTTGTGCCTATTTCTGGTTCAATGCTCAATGCCTTGATCACCTGTGATTTGTAAGAATTTTTTCTCATTAGTTATTATAGGGGAATATTCAATTTGGCTAATTCACCTTCCAAGATGAAAGTAGTAGAAGTTCTGCTTTGGCTCTGCAATTCTGGTTTATCAGTCACAATAATTTGTGCAAAAGCAGTTGAATGACTTGTTGATGCAAGCTCGTTTTGAGATGTTTTTTGTGAAGTTTTAGGATTTCTTTTGGAAAAAGTTTTAGAATTATTGTTCTCAGTGGATTTCTTAGGAGAAACATCTGAGGTTTTACTGACCTTAGTTGCTTTCTTTGTTTCAACAACCTTCTTTGTAGGATTTTCATTAGTGTTCTTGATTCTTAGGTTGTATTGTCTATGGACCTCCATTATCGCATTTTTAAAGGCCCGCTGTTTTGATTCTTTCTCTTCCTCATTTACCTCTATCCGTGACAGGAGAAAAAGCTCATGTTCTTCCTGAGTAAGGAAAATGGACTCATTGTCATTGACACCCATGAGTTTTATGTTAATATCATCCAACTCCTCAATTACCTCTTCCCCATCATCAGCGTAATTCTCATGAAGAGGTGGTCTAATCTGATGATCATGCCCCCTTTGTTCTGTTTGGTCTCTGGGCTCTCTTTGTCTGATTTGGGGAGGGTTCCTTCTGAAATTTTGATTTCTAATCTGAGGAGTAGGCTGATTTTCCCTTGGTGGATTCCTGTCTGCGTTGGTCACTCTCTCCATCATTCTCTCCATGTTTCTGACTATGGAATCTAGTTTAGCATCTGAATATGAATTGGAAGGCTCTTCCTTGATTGTAACTCTTCTTTCTATTCTTTGCCTAGCTCTTTTGGCTAATAAATTTGCTTCCACACTCACTGCACTTTTCTGCATATCTTCTAAGGTGGAATAATTTCTTTCTCTCAGTTGGTATGACATATCAACATCAAATCCATTAGGGAATTTGATTAAGGCCAAACCTTGAGGAGGTTTAATATCGGCAAGAATTGCTTTGTAAAGATTGTTGAAACGAATGCAGTAATCCTATATTGTTTCCCCTTGGTTCCTTTTGATATATTTGTATTTTGATAAGATATGGAGGGGATTTTTACCGACCTTCGTCGAGAAAATTTCTTTTGAAAGTGGAAATATAAAAAATGCTCGCAACCTGTAGTGATTTGAACCATTTTTTGACCTCTACGGTTAAAATCTGTGTAAAAAGTCTCATCTGGACATCTGCCTCATCGACTCCCTGCAAATCAAAGTAATCATTCATCTTATCAACATGTTTTTTTTCATTAAGAGGTCCAGTACCATCAAACTAAGGAAGTCTGGTTTGATAGTCCTGGGGCATGGCATGTAAGGGAGCGACCAACACCAAGGGAGCATATCTTGCTACCATGTTTGGTGGAGGAGGCTGAATAACAACTTGTGTGATTGGAGGAGAAGTGACAGAAGAGGTAGAAGAGGTAGGGATGGGATATGTAGAGTGAACTATTTGATGTTTGATGGAAGCTGTAGGAATAGTTAGGGCATAAAGTTCTACTGACTGTTGAAAGTGTGCTTTGTACAAGGCTTGAACAAGGTTTTCTACTAGATCTTCTAACTTGTTGAACTCTTGAAGAAACTGTTGATCAAAATATTCTCTGGGAGAAAGTATTTCAGGGGTCCTGGGTTGTAGGAGGGTTTGATCTAGGACTGTTTCACTAACAAAGCTATCAGATTTGGTTCAGAAAAGGCTTTGCTCGAAGGATATGTAAAACTCAAGATATTGGATAGAGACAAGCTTCTATGGGAGATAAGTGGACCTATGAAGAGGACTGTGACTCTTAGAACCTTCTACAATGTTTCTCTTTCTGAGTAACAATTCTGGGTCATCTACTACTCTTGCAGGTTCTAGATCAGGGTGAGATCTACTGTGGATTCTTTTAGGAGCCAGAACTTTAAATTTTAAGAAAACTTAAACTAATATATACAAAATTCAACAACCTTTGAACATTTATCTCTTTGTAAATTAGACTTTATGATTTGTTCAGAAGTAAAGTTTTATTTATCTAGGGAAAATAAATCATAGGATCGAAAGTTTGTTCAGTTCCCCAATGGAGTCACCTCTATGTTAACGCTCTGTAAATTCCCAGAGGTTGTCAGGGGTAGAAGAAATTTAATAGAGGTAACTTACCCAACCACTTCAAAACTGTGATCTAGCCCTGCCAGTTTCAGAGAGGGCTCTCTCTGTAAGATTTAGATATGTTCGGGTTTTCAATGTTAGGATAGTTAAATTAATAGAAGTGTGTTGTTTTGTTTTATAAATATGGCTGAAAATATTGCTTACACATCCATTGGGCTATGGGGTTTGTGTTAAGGGTTGAGATCAGAAACAAATTTTATAAGGTTTCTTCACAGGGAAAGATAATGCAAATGTTGGGTCCTTTAGAATTAAAGTGATGGAAAGACCAAAATAGGTGAGATAGTCAATCACAATAAAGAAGCATTTAAAAATTTCTTTATCACAATATTAGAAGAACAACATTCAGATCTTTAAAAGCTAGAAAAAAGTATTCGAGATAAATTATGCACTTAAACTTCTTTTAAATGATCAGAGATAGAAAACATAATGATAACGAAGTAAGATAAACATTTAACAAAGAGAAGTAAAACATCACCAACATCAACATGCAGGAATCCTGTGAATCATCCTTTTTTTTACTGGTAGAAATCTTCAAAAAGATTACAGATTACAACTTGCTTGGGCGTAAATATCAACCCTCAATACTTTGAAGTCTGAAGTATTTATAAAAAAATCACATTTGATCCTGTCATTAATGATCATGATATGGTGGAGAGAAAATCTAACTAACTAGATTACATTTTACAAAAAAGTATGAATGCTGAATGATCCTCTCGAATCTTGAATGCCGATTATGAGGAAGGTGGTTGGTGATTCATCTTTGACTTGACTATGACTATTGCACATGCTAAATTGGATTGTACACATCATCTCTTAATCGATCAAAGCACATAGGTCATCCTATGTCTTTTGACTAGGGATGGTGACTTTGAGTAACCTTCGGTAAACTTCATCCATCTCTGTGTACTTGTGATGCAGACCCCCCTTCTCTCCTAAGGGATCCATGACCTACTGGTCTAGGATCGATCAAGAAAATGAGTCTGATTGACTCTACGGGTCTCTTCTAGACCCAAAACCCACTTACACACGTTCTTTCTCCAAAGACACAGGTCGTATGAGACTCACGGGCCCTCTCTTGAGCGTTGTTCAAACCTTAATGCCAAACTGACGTTAGCTCTTCCAAGGCTAGGCCCTTTCGTTTACGTGACCATGACCATGACCACTCACCTGATCAAAAGGCACATCGTGACTTCTCGTATCGGGTCTTCGCATGTGAGTCACTTCGATTCTCCCAACCTCTGAAATCCTGATATTTCGGAGTGCCAAATCAACAGTCCACAATCCTCGCGATCCAACTGTCCTGATTTCCTTTTCGTGTATTAGGACTTCACATTTTGCGAACTTGGAGGACCACTCACCTCCCTTCTCCCGATATCTCCTTCCCCCGAAAGGAATCAATGGTCCATATCTCTCCTCGATCTGACGGTTTAGATCAAATCGTGATTTCACGATTCATGAGTTCTTATAACTCTGCCTTCGACTCCTTTGAGTCACAAGTCAGTGAACGCTGATCTCTCGCCACGTATCTCCCTTGAGGGATGTTTCCGATGATTTTGAAATTTCGCAAACCCACTCCTCCTGTGTATTTTCAAAGGTTATCGTCAGTGCACTTTACCTTAATCGAGCGATTACGATTCTTTCACGCTCAGTCTGAACGACTGAGACCTTTCCCTCTCTGCACTTGCTCCCCATTGTCTGGACGCTGTTCAGATGGTCCAGATCTTTCTCCCTGAGCTTACACTTTCTTCATACTTGGGAGATTTTCAAAAGATTCAAAGGTTTCGACCTTTGTCTTTCCTGCGAGTTTGTTTCTTGGATCTCGTTAGCACTTATGAAAAGTATTATTCCTCCCGAGCTTGGTCTCGTGAAGACTTCGACTTCCCACGCAATCCTTGCGTTTCAGGGATTTTGATGACTCAAATCCGAAGGATTTCTCGAAGACAAGTTACTCTCACCCTCCTAGTGTTCTCCTTTCCTGGTTCTTCGACTTCTTGCAAAGTCCCTTCAAAACTTAGTCAAACTCGGATCTATCCACTCCTTGCACCAGACCTTTACGCAAGGTTCAAATTCTTGTGGACGACTGTGCACGCCTTGCACCAATCTCTTTGCACTCCTTGCAAAGGGAAGTTCCATGCTATCTCTTCTGAGCTTCAAAATCAAAACAGATCCCGTTAACACACTTATTGCATTCTGTGTGCACACCTTGCACCACTTCAACATAAGAGAAACAATTGAAACTTATTCTAACATTCACAGTTCCATGTATTCATAACGAAATTCATTCATTCATTCATGAAAATACAATAAAAGATAATTGAAAAACAATGTCCACACCATGCATTGGATCAATTTTCCTCTGTTATTTTTTGTAAGTGAAAATGACTACAATTGTAATAAAAAACAAATACCGAAAACTCCGAAAATCGCCTCCTAACTTACAACTCTCTAATTTTTAGCTATCTACCCTGCAACCAGCCTCATTTGGGCATACAAAACCTCTATTTATCTTAGAGGTCTCCTAGGGTTTCCCATGTCTACTTTTCTACATCACAACGTAACCTACGATTATTTTAGTTCAGTCAGATTCCAGAGATGGAGTGGAAACTCCCACTTCACTCACAATTGCTCAAGCGTGCCTCAAAAGATTTTTTTGGAACTGAGTCAAGGCGTACTTCAAAATTTCTGCTGCAACTGCCAGTGTTGAGATTTTGTACAGACTCCCAGACGTTGATAGGTCCTACTCCATGTGCTTTCCAGTGATGCTTGTGCATCATATTCCCCTTGACCAAAATTCATGGACTCCTGTGGATGAGCTCCTGCACCGATTTTCCATGCTTCTGTATAGTAGCTTCATTTTCCTAACTGGCATATTCTATTGGGTGTCCCTTCCACTTGACCAGATATTCAAAATAGGTCTTCCTCCTGGTATTTTTTCCAATCCTCTGATCAACAATGTTCTCCATGTGAGGTTTTTATGCTATAGGCATTTGTTTCTCCCACTAGACCTTCTCTTGATCTTCTGATCCCTCTGTGTCATCTTTCATGTAAGGATATAAGTCTGAAACATTGAATATGGGCGATATTCCCACATCATCTGGCAGCTCAATCTCATAGGTGTTTACATCAAAATTCCTCAAGATCTTACATGGCCCTATCTTCTTCAATTTTAACTTGTTATATGTTCTCCTAGGGAACCTTTCTTTCTTGAGATGTGCTAGAACATGATATCCTACCTCAAATTGAAGTTCTCTGCAATGCTGATCAGATCTATGTTTGTACTCTTGGCTAGAACTTTGCAACTTTCCTTTGATCTGGATATGGAGCTTCTGCATTTCTGTAGCAAAATATTCTGCTCCAGTGCTCCTGATATTACTCTGTTACAAGTCTCTCAACTTAGACACTCCCTTGGGTTTCATTCCATACAATATTTGGAATGGGCTCTTTCCAGTGCTCCTGTTTGGTGAGTCATTGTATGCAAATTCTGCTTGTGGCAGAATTTGATCCCACTGATTATGGTGTTCAGTAACTAGACTCCTCAACAAGTTTCCCAAACTTCTATTTACCACCTTATTTTGTCCATCTTTTTGAGGGTGATAAGTTGAGTTGAAGGAAAAATCTGTTCCCAAATTCTTCCACAATGTTCTCCAAAAGTGACCAACAAATTTTGTGTCTCTGTCCGAGACAATGCTTCTGGGTAGGCCGTGAAGTCTTACAACTTCCTTGAAAAACATATTTGCAACATGTGTTGCATCACTGGTCTTATGGCATGGGATAAAGTTTGCCATCTTTGAAAATCTATCCACTACCACAAATATGGAATCAAATCCTTTTTGCGTCCTTGGCAGTCCCATCACAAAATCCATGCTTATTGCATCCCAAGGCCTCTCTGGTATTGGCAATGGTTGATACAATCCAGTGTTCTGTCTTTTTCCTTTTGCATGTTGGCAGATTCTACATCTGTTCACAAACTTTATCACTTCTATTCTCATACCTGGCCAATAGTATGAACTGATCAACTATGCAAATCTTTTATCATGTTTGAAATGTCTAGCCAATCCTCCACTATGCTTTTCCTTCAAAAGGTTATCCCTCATTGAGCATTTTGGTATGCACAACTGATTCCCTTGAACAACAATCCCTCTTAAATCATATACTCTGTCCACTGGATTTTGTCTCTTAACACAGGGTTTGCACATGCTTCATATGCTTCCTTGAAATCTGTATTACCATAATACATGTCCTTAAGGTGTTCAAACCCCAAGGTATTCATATGAAATTAATGTAGAATCAAGCATCTCCTGCTTAATGCATCGACAACTTTGTTAGCATTCCCAACAATATGTTTTATGACAAAAGTAAAATTCTTCATAAACTCAAACCATTTCACATGCCTCTGATTCAATATTTCCTGTCTGGTTATGAATTGTAAAGCCTAGTTATCGCTATACAAGACAAATTCCTGTGGGACAAGGTAATTTCTCCACTTATTCAAGGTTGAATTATGGAACAAAATTCCTTATCATACATGGAGTATTTTCACTTGGTTTCATTCATCTTCTCACTGAAATAGGCAACATGTCTATTATCCTGGCTCAAAACTGCTCCAATTATAACTCTACTTGCATCACATCTCACCTGAAATGTCTTCTCAAAATTCTGCAAGACCATAATGTGTCATTATGTTATCTTCTCCTTCAGTATATTGAAGCTCCTCTCAGCTTCCTCTTTCCATTTAAAATACTTGTGCTTCTTCTTCACTGTATCCATCATTGGCACACAAATTCCACTAAAGTCTCTGATGAACTTCCTATATAAGCTTTCTAATCCATGGAAGCTCCTTACTTCGAACATACTCTTTGGTGACGACCATTCTTTGATTTATTTCACCTTCTCTGGATCCATCTTCAGTTCATTAGAAGAGATCACAAAACCCAAGTAAATGAGTTCTGTCTTCATGAAAGAGGACTTCTTCATATTTATCAATAGCTTATCCTGCTATAGTCTCCTCATTACTAGTGTTAGGTGCCTCAAATGCTCCTCTTTAGTCCTGCTAAAGATTAGTATATCATTAAGATATACAACCAAAAACTTGCCAATGAAATCTTTCTGTATCTCATTCATCAGCCTCATAAAATTACTCAGAGCATTTGTTAATCCAAATGTAATATCAAGCCACTCATACAAACCTTCATTTGTCTTAAATGCTGTCTTCCACTCATCACCTTCTCTCATTCTAATCTGGTGATATCCACTTTTCAAATCTATTTTATAAAAGAAATTTTCTCCACTTAAATAGTCCATTAAATCATCCATTCTTGGTAAAGGGAATCTATACCTGATGGTGATCTTGCTAATGGCTCTAGAGTCTGTACACATTCTCCATTCTCCATCCTTCTTTGGACTCAACACAATTAGTATCATGCATAGACTCAATCTCTCTCTAACCAAACCCTTGTCTAACAATTCCTGGACTTGGTTCTTTACCTCCTCATTTTCTCGAGGTGTCAATCTGTATGTTGCTTTGTTTGACATACTTGCTTCTGGTACCAAGTTGATATGGTGGCTGATACTTTTGATGGGTGGCAATGAGTTTGGCAACTCATCCACCACTATGTTACCAAAATTATCCAACAATTCCTAAACTTCTTCAAGCAAATCATCCATTGAAGTACTTGTAAGGATAACTCTGGGCTTCCTCACCACAACAAACTGCATCTCCTGTTCTTTCTTGACTTCTTTCAGGAGTTCCTTCCCACTCATGAGAAGTATGCTTGTGATGGATTACTCTTTCACTTTCTTCTCCTCTATTGTAAACAAAATGTGTGTCCTACCATTCGTCTCTAAGGTGTATGTATTCTTCTTCCCATCATGAATGACATTCCTGTCAAATTGCCATGGTATTTCCAGCAAAATATGACATACATCCATGGGGATTACATCACACACAATTTCATCTCTATATACTCCTATCTTAAATTCAACCAAGCATTATTTAGTAACCATTACCTGGTGTCCTTTCTGCAACCATGAGACTTTGTATGGCTTCAGATGTGCAGTTATCTCGAGCTCCAATTTCTCCACCATTTCTGTGGATACTAAGTTGTCAGTCCTCCCACTGTCAATTATCACCTTGAATACTCTGTCTTTATTCTTGCAAGATGTTATGAAGAGACTATTCCTTTGCAGTGGCATTTCAACTTCTTCCTCTGGTTTTAAGAGAACCTTCCTCAACATCAGGGACCTTCCATCCTCTGCTCCTTCTACTTCAACATATCTTCTTTGTGCTTTTGAAATGTGAGCTTCACCTCCTCCTTATTTATTTTTCTCGGGGCATTCCCAAGACATGTCCCCTGTCTTTCCATAGGCATAACATCTTACTTATCCTCCTCCTTTTCTTCCTCTTCCTCTAGAATAATTTCTTCCACCACCCTGTCTTCCTCATGAATTTTCTCCTCTCTATGAGTGATTATGTGGTTTCTCAGTCTCTTCATTAGAATTATGTGCCTTGTCATGGGTAACTCCTTTACCTATGGTTGGGGCTGGGATTTTACCTCTCCCTCGTTGGCTTTGTTTTCTGGCCAACTTCTCCTCTTCCTTCAGTGCGAACTGATAAGCATCCTCCACTGTCTTTACTGACATCATGCTGAGCTCATCCTGGATTTCATATCTCAGGCCATTTATATATATGGAAAATTTTTCTTCATCTCTCTCCCTTTGTCCAGTTCTGATGTTCAACCTATAGAACTCCTCTATGTACTCCTTAACTGTCTTCCCCTTCTATCTCAAGTTCTGCATCTTCCTAAACAGAATAATCCAATAATCCTTGGGCATGAACTTAGCCTTCATTTTGGCTACCATTATGTCCCAATTATTTATCTTCTGCTTCCCTTTGCTTCTCCTTTTAGCCTGCAGTTCATCCCACCACAATGATGTGTGTCCTTTTAGCCTGGTGACAACCTGTTTCACCTTTCTCTCTTCATTGAAATCTTCATAGTTTAAATGTTTGTCCATGGATATTATCCAATCCAACAGCTCTTAAAAATATAAATTTCCTTCATACACTAGGACCTCTATCTTGGCTCTGCCTCCCAATCTAGCAACTGCTCTCAGTAAGCGTTCTTCGACAACCTCCTCTCCTGCAACTTCTTAAACTTCTACTGCTTCACTCTCTGCATCACTGATGTCTCTAATATCAGGTGCTCATCTCTGCACCGCCTCCATCACCTCTAATATTTCACGAAGTTCTCACATCTCCCTTTCTACAACTCGATTAGCTAAAGGTGCTTCCGCTCATCTTCTTGGTGGCATTGTGTTGACTATGTATCACACACAGAGTGAAAATGCAAGATACCAGATATAATAAATATGCAGAACATAAATAAAATGCTAGAAATGGAAGAATAACAGTAATATATCCAAAATAATCTCCACAATAACAAATAAATGATATAAGAACAACAACAGAAATAACACTTTGATTCAGAAAGCAATGTTCACAGGCCTCTTCGAGGGGGAAAACTCCAATCAAGCAACACTCTGTTACAATAATCTCCAAGCTAGGGTTTTCATACCCTTGACCCTTATTTATACTAAATATTTCTATCAAGAGAAGCATCTAGAGGAATATCCTTCTAGAAGTGGAAGCTTATATTAGGTCTTCTTACATCTACCTTATTCTATTTTATTGAAAGGCCTTATTAATATTGACATTTATTACATCTGAATATATTGATCTACCTATGTGCGGGTTAGGAACCTAACATGTCCGCCCCCTTAAAAAGAACCTTGTCCTCAAGGCTTGAGATGTGGAAACTGCTGTAGAATGGTAGCTGGTTCCCAAGTGGCATCTGCTGGGGTCATATCTTTCCACTGGACTAGCACTTCCTTGATGGTTCTCTGACATAGGCGACGCTCATGCTGGTCCAAAACTACTTCTGGTTGTAGCCAAATGGATCCTTCTTCAGCTAACTCGAGAAGGTTGGTTTGAATTTGGCACCTAGTTCCAATCACCTTCTTTAAGCATGAAACATGAAAAACTGGATGTAGCTTCGACTGACTAGGCAGAGCTAACTGATATGTGACTTGTCCCACACGCTTGATAACTATATAAGGACCATAAAATTTGGGCGCTAGCTTCTGACAATGCTTGGCCTTGAGGGAAGTTTGCTTGTATGGTTGCAGTGGCAGAAACACCTGATCCCCTTATGCAAATTGACGTTCAGAGCGACCTTGATCTGCTTCTTGCTTCATGCAATTTTGTGCCATGACCAAGTTCTCTTTAAGGGTACAAAGAATATCGTCTCGAACTATAAGTGTTTGGTCAATCGCTTGGACCTTCGAGGTACCTAGTAAGTATGAGAGAACTGAAGGTGGCTTTT
>ML782151.1:381998-407873 GCA_009831015.1 Picea engelmannii | reverse complement strand
TCATGCGAGTAGCTGTATGGTAGGAAGTGTTGTACCACCATTTGGCTAGGGGTAGCCATTGAGCCCACTGATGTTGTTTTTCAGAGGCAAAACACCTCAGATATGTTTCCAAACACTTGTTGACAACTTCCGTTTGACCATCAGTCTGGGGATGATAAGCTGTGCTAAGATGCAATTGGGTGCCCTGTAGCTTAAATAGTTCTTGCCAAAAATTGCTTGTGAAAGTTGAGTCATGATCAGAAACAATAGAGTGTGGCATTCCATGAAGCTTGAAGTCCTGGTCCATGAAAAGTTGAGCCACCGTGGATGTAGTAAATGGGTGTTGAAGAGCACATAAATGAGAATACTTGGAAAGGCGATCCACAACCACCATTATGACTGATTTATTCCCTGATTTGGGTAAGCTGGTAATAAAGTCCATAAAGATATCCTTCCAAATAGCAGGTGGAATCGGAAGCGGTTGTAGTGTGACCAGAGATTTGACTGTTTCTCCCTTGTTGCGTTGACACACCTCACATTCAGCGACAAAATTACGGATGTCCTATTTCATACCATCCCAGAAAAAAGAATGTTTGACCCTGTCATATGTTTTGGTGAACCCTGAGTGCCCCACTATGGGTGTAGCATGAAGCTCAGAAAGTGCCGTGGATTTAAGCTTTGATTGTTTACTTAAATACAAATGACCTTTGTATCGAAGCTCATCCTGGAGCCAAGAGTACCCTGGGGGAGCCGGAGCCTTGGTCTGCAATTGCTAGATCAGATGCAAACATTTGGGATCTTGAAGCCATTCCTGGCGCACAACTTGGAGCCAATCGGGTACAATGAAGGAAAGGGAAAAAAAGGATCCTTCTTCTTCATATTTTTAGGACAGTGCATCCGCCACTACATTGTCTTTGCCCTTCTTGTAAATGATCTCATAATCATAACCAAAGAGCTTAGTCACCCATTTTTTTTGCTCCTGGGAGGAAATGAATTGTTCCAGAAAGTACTTGATGCTTTGATGGTCGATCTTAATTTGGAAGCATTTCCCCAAGAGATAAGGGTGCCACAGATCAACGACGTGCAGAATATCCAACATTTCCTTTTCATAAATCGGTTTGACCAGATTCCTTTTGGACAATTACTTGTTGGTGAAGGCCAAAGGTCGACCCTCTTGCATAAGTATAGCGTTGATTCCTTTCCCTAAGGCATCACATTCCAACACAAAGGTCTTTGTGAAATCAGGAAGGGTCAGAATCAGAGTGGTGCACATGGTCGTCTTCAAGGTTTGAAAAGCTTGAGCAGTGGCTGGAGTCCAAGTGAAAGAGTTCTTTTTGAGGAGAGCAGTGAGAGGTGCTGCAATCTTTCTGTAGTTCTTAACAAACTTGCGATAATACCTTGTTAATCCCAGAAATCCATGCAATCTTTTGAGAGTCTTTGGGTGCGACCAGTCTTGCATAGCTTTAATCTTTTTCAGATCCACCCTGATGCCATCCTTGCCAACCAGATGACCCAAGTATTCTACTTCTGAGGCACCAAAAGCACATTTAGACTATTTAAGGAAAAGTTGGTGCTAGGAGAGGAGATGGAGAACTTGATCCACATGAGCAAGATGGCCTGTCCAATTTTTTCTATAGATGAGGATATCATCAAAGAAAACTAAGACAAAATGACGGAGAAAGGGATGAAAGACATGATTCATGAGGCTTTGGAAGGTGGAGGGGGAATTACACAAGCCAAAGGGCATCACCAAAAACTCATAGTGGCCCTCATGAGTGCAAAATGCCATATTGGGAATGTCTACCTCTTTCATACATATCTGGTGATAGCCCGAGCAAAGATAAGGTTTAGTAAAGAATTGGGTGCCACTCAATTCATCTAGGAGGTCATCAATGACAGGAATGGGAAATTTGTCTTTAATGGTCAGTTTGTTGAGGGAACAAAAGTCAGGACACATTCTCCAAGAACCTTCTTTCTTTAGGACCATGACTACAGGAGAAGAGTAAGGGCTCATACTAGGGCGGATAACACCTGCATTAAGGAGTTCCTGGACCATTTTCTCAATTTCATTTTTTTGTGAAAAGGGGTGGTGATATGGATGGATATTGGGAGGAAGGCTTCCAGGTACAAGGGGAATGGAACGATCATGAACACTGCGGGAAGGAGGGAGTCCTTGGGGAGTGGAAAATTCCATTTGATGTTTAGAAAGGAGAGCTTGGAGGTCATGTGGCACTGGGGGTGTCTCTGTTGCTTGGATGGCATGGAGTTGGGCAATGACACCATAATGACCTTTTTTGAGCATCTTTTGCATGCAATGGGAACTAATGAACTCAGGTGAACCAACAATGATGCCTTCGAATTTATATTGGTGGCCTTCCTGGTCGAATTGCATGGTTAATGCCTTAAAATCCATGAGAATGAGACCCAAAGTTCTTAGCCAGTCGACACCCAACACAATTTCATAACCACCCATGTCGATAGCAAACATATGGGATTTTAGGTGGTAGTCACCGATTTGGAGACACACATTTTCACAACGCCCTCCACATTTCATGGAACCACCATTGTCAATCATGATTTGGAAATTGTTGACAACATGGATGTAGCAATGAGTTTCTTGAGCAATGCGGCAATGAATAAAATTATGGGTGCTTCCACTATCAACTAGAATGATGACCTTCCGATACTTGATGTAACTGATTAACTTGAGGGTTTGGGGAGCGGAAAAGCCAGTGAGAGCATTGAGGGAAATGACGGGTTCTACTTCAGGAGGGTCTGAGAAAGGGGTTATGTCAGTGTTTTCAGGTGACTCTGACACAAGGGGAGTTTCAACATCCTCTTCCGAAATATCCTCAGAGATGGCCATAAAAAGATTTTGTTTCTTACACTTGTGGCCTGGGAAATATTTGTCATCACAATTATAACAAAGGCCTTTGAGTTGGCGTTCAACCATTTCAACCCTGGTCAATTTTTAGATCTTTAATGGGGCGGAGGGAGTAGTGGGAGTGACGGGTTTAGGGAGAGGGATAAAGGAGGGTTTTCAGTTTTGAGATGATACAACCTGTTGTGCTTCTTTAGCTCTTTTAGTATCCTCCACCCAAGTCAAGGGTCGAGCCATGAGGACATGGGCCTGAATCTCCTCCTTGAGGCCACTAATAAAACACTCTCAAAAGAAAGCATCAGTCATGCCCTCTGTTCAAAAATCTAGGCGCTAAAAGGAAACTATGAAGTCTTCTACTATTCCTGATTGTTTCAACTTTGTCAAACGGACCAAATGGTTGGTGTCCATTTCAAAGCGTTCATAAAGCTTAGTCACAAATTGGGTCCAAGCAATACACCCTTGACGGGAAGTTTTTCTCCATTGCCACCATTGCCAACGCTATTGATATAGATGGAGAACACCATACCAGAGTTTGGCCAAGTCATCTGTGATGCCGTATAAAGAGAAATAATGTTCCATTTGGGTTACCCAACCAATGGGGTCTGAGCCATCAAATTTGGTCACATCTATCCGTAGAAGGCTTATTTCACGTTGAAAGTGTTGGTGCTGAAAGGTATGGGACTAGGAGGAATGTTCACCTTCGGTCTTTGGAGGTGCTTTAGAGAAATGGTCATTTGTAGGGATCTTCAGTTTGGTGCAGAGGGATGCAAAGACATATTCAAGCTGGGTGGTTAGTTCTTGTTTGACTTCCTCCATTGAGGACTGCATGGTTGTATTTATGGTTGCATTGATGGATGAATCGATGGAGGCAACAATAGAATTGAGTTGTTTCACTTCTTTTTGGGTCTCGAGGAAACCAGAGTGCAAGGTGTTGAAGCGAGTTTCCAGATCTTGGCTATGGGTATGGGCCATGAGGATGGGGGAACTAAAAAGGGGCGGGCAGGATCAAAATTTTTTCCGAAAAATGATATGGATGAATGTGATAAGGGCAGAGAGATGAATCCAATGGAATAGGTCTCAAATAATGGTGAAAAAATTTCCAGACTTTTTTTTTTTTTACACCTGCGGAGTTATACTCCGATCTGAAGAATACTGCAGTGATGAAATCCCCAAATGCTTAACCAAAAATAAATGTGTATTTACTTGGCAACCCAAACACAGTTGCACGACAATAGATCTGGTCTATTTTAATTTGTTTATGTTTCTATCCCCTAAGGGTTAGGTATTCAAGGGTTCTACAGACAAGGGTTTGACCTGTGCTATAGCTCTCTGATATATGTGCGGGGTCCAATAGTAGTACTCAGCACAATATATCAGGGCACAAGGAGGATAGACCATACCCTTAGCCGTACTACTCGACTACCTAGGTACTAGAGAGTATCTTCCCGAGCGCTGTTCTCGGTGACACTATAGCAGTTCGACGGCTGATAGGTTTATCTAAAGAGGGCTTCAGGAAATCTAGGCCGATCCGTACACAACCGCTGTCTGATGCGCTACCACTCGAAGGGGTACCAACAGGGGTTACAAGGGTGGCCAACAGATGTGCGCTTAAAAACCACTTGTATTTCTTGCGTGTATGAATCCCTCAACCACGGGTTTATGCACGTAATGACAGATCTCTATGGCTTAAAGACACCAGAATACGTCTCTACCCTGAAAAAAATTCCCACAATTTCTGCCAAGGAAAGTGCTCCGATACCACTTGCAAGATACTAGATATAATAAATATGCAGATCAGAAATAAAATGTTAGAAATGGAAGAATAACAGTAATATATCCAACATAATCTCCACAATAACACATAAATGATATAAGAACAACAACAAAAATAACACTTTGATTCAGAAAGAAATGTTCACAGGCCTCTTCGAGGGGGAAACCTCCAATCGAGCAACACTCTATTACATTAATCTCCAAGCTAGGGTTTTCATACCCTCAACCCTTATTTATACTAAATATGTCTATCAAGAGAAGCATCTAGAGGAAGATCCTTCTAGAAGCGGAAGCTTCTATTAGGTCTTCTTACATCCGCCTTATTCTATTTTATTGAAATGCCTTATTAATATTGACCTTTAGTACATCTGAATATATTGATCTACCTATGTGCGGGTTAGGACCCTAACAACAAATTTGAGTTCTTCTGTCTCCTCTCCTTTTCCTGTTGTCTGCAAGAAAAAATTTGCTCTGATACCACTTGATGCAGACCCCCCTTCTCTCCTAAGGGTTCTGCGACGTCCCGGTCTAGGATCGATCAAGAAACTGAGTCTGATTGACTCTCTGGGTCTCTGCTAGACTCCCAACCCACTTACACATGTCCTTTCTCCAAAGACGCAGGTCGTATGAGACCTGTGGGCCCTCTCCTAGGTGTTGTTCAAACCTCAACGCCAAACCGAAATTAGCTATTCCTGGGCTAGGCCCTTTCCTTTACGTGACCATGACTATGACCACTCACCTTTTCAAAAGGTGCATCACGACTTCATGTATCAGGTCTTCACATGTGAGTCACTCCGATTCTCCCGTCCTCCGAAATCCTGATATTTTAGAGCGCCAAATCAACAGTCCACAATCCCAATGATCCAATGGTCCTGATTTACTTTTTGCGTATCGGGACTTCGCATTTCACGAAGTTGGAGGACCGCTCACCTCCCTTATCCTGATATCCGAACTCCCGATATCTCCTTCCCCCGAAAGGAATCAACAGTCTAGATCTCTCCTCGATCTGATGGTTTAGATAAAATCATGATTTCATGATTCATGAGTTTTTATAACTTTGCCTTCAGCTCCTCTGAGTCATGAGTCAATGAAACGTTGATCTCTCACCATGTGTCTCCCTTGACAGGCGGTTCCGATGATTTCATAATTTTGCAACCTCACTCCTCTTGTGTATTTTCAAAGATTATCATCATTGTACTTTACCTTGATCGGGCGGTTACGATTCTTTCGCGCTCAATCCGAATGGCTGAGACCTTTCCCCCTCTGCACTTTCTCCCCATTGTCTGGATGCTGATCGAACGGTCCATATCTTTATCCCTGAGCTAACGCTTTATTTAGACTTGGGAGATTTTTGAAAGATTCAAAGTTTTCGACCTTTTTCTTTCCTACGAGTCCGTTTCTTGGATCTCGTTAGCACTTATGAAAAGTGTTATTCCTCCTAAGATTGGTCTCATGAAGACTTCGACTTCCCACGCAGTCATTGTGTTTTAGGAATTTTGATGACTCAGATATGAAGTATTTCTTGAAGAGAAATTCCTCTTTCCCTTATGGCATTCTCCTTTCCTGGTTCTTCAACTTCTTGCAAAGTCCCTTCAACACTTAGTCGAATCTCGGATCTGTGCACTCCTTGCACGAGATCTTTACGCAAGGTTCAAATTCTTGCGGACGACTATGCACACCCTTCACCAGTCTCTTTGCACTCCTTGCAAAGGGAAGTTCCGTGCTATCTCTTCTAAGCTTAGGAATCGAAACAGATCTTGTTAACACACTCCCTGCGTTATGTGTGCACACCTTGCACCACTTCAACAGAAGAGAAACAATTGAAACTTATCTTAACATTCACAGTTCCATATATTCATAACAAAATTCATTCATTCATTCATGAAAACACAATAACAAAGAATTTCCAAACAATGTCCATACCATGCATTTGATCAATTTTCCTCTGTTATATTTAAAATTGAAAATGGATACAACTATAATAAAAAACAAAAACTGAAAACTCAGACAATATCCTCCTAACTTACAACTCTCTAATTTTCAGCTATCTACCTTGCAACTAGCCTCATTTGGGCAAACAAAACCTCTATTTATCTCAGAGGGCTCCTAGGGTTTCCCCTGGCTACTTGTCTACATCACAACCTAACCTACAACTATTTTAGTCTAGTCGCATTCTAGAGCTAGAGTGGAAACTCCCACTTCGCTCGCGATTTCTCAAGCGTGCCTCAAAAGATTTTTTCGGCTTGAGTTAAGGCATACTTCAAAATGTCTGCTACAACTACCAACGTTGAGATTTTGTACAAACTCCCAGACGCTGATAGGTCCTGCTCCGTGTGCTTGCCAACGATGCTCTTGCATCAACTTGACGAAGGTGGGCTTGGTCATGAAGATGTACTTGATTTCGTGTTGGATGCTGAGGTCCAACTGCAGAGTCTCCAAGAATTATTTGCCAATAATGCTGCCCTGTATCCATACAAACTTAGAGCCATCTTTTTCCACTGTGATGATCTTTTGTTTGTAATCAGAGAGAGTAATCAACTTGTCATTGATAACTAGTAAACCTAGAAGAACTTTCTTTTGAAGAGAGTCAATATTGAAGAAAAACCTCTGAACTCCAATATCCATCGTTTGGGCTCTCTACTTGAGTTGCAACATCAATCCCCTCTTGGTCAAAACTTTCTTGACCTCAAGGATAGTTTCTGTCCTATCCTCAATCTCCAAAGACTCTAGCTCGTCCTTTGTCTTAGAGTTCAAAAATCTAATGATCTAATTTTCCTCTGTAGGCATTTCTCCCAAATATCCTTTTATTTTTTCAATGGCCTATCTGCTTCTTTGCACCAGTTCATGCTGCTCAAACATAATCTATATGAGTGGCCAAATATCTGTCATGGATTTGCAGATGTCTATCCAAATATTTTCCTTGGCTTCTGATAGTGTCTTAGCCATGACTGCCTCCTTCTGCAACTTCTGCAGTTCTTTCTTGAGCCTCTAAGACTTGTGCATCTCAATGTTGTAACTTGATTGAAAAGTGGACTTCAGGTACTGAAGGTTATTGATCTCATCATGCAATCTTTTGATTTCCTGTTCTCACACAGACATGTCGTCCATTGACTTTGCCAACTTTTCTGATGCATCTATGGTTGTTACTGTGGTTGCTGCTGGAATTTCCACTATGTTGGATGCTATTGCTATTACTGTACTGACTGCTGTGAGAGGGACTGCATTCAGTGGAATGAATTCCATTGGAACATTATACTCTTTTTCTTTGACTAACTTCTCTAGCTCTACTTCCATCTCCTTAAGTTGCACATTCTGCTCCATGATTAATTTCAACATTTCCTCCTTGTGCTCTTCAGTCTCGACCATTTCCTTCGCTCGTGGGTCTTCTGTAGCAGAGATTTTCAGCTGTTTCCTCAGGGAGGCTATGTCAGCGTTCTTCTTCTTAAGGAGCTCTTCTGTTTCTTTGACATTGGATGGATCATATCCAATTTTCAACACCAGTTCTTCTAAGGACTTGATCTTATTATCCTTAGCCAGGGAGGATATTTTTTCCATCTTGAGCTGAGACTGGACATTATTTAGAGAAGTCTGCAACTTTGCAAAAATAATGGAGGTATTGGCCAGGGTGGAGAATATGATTTCTCCAGTATGTCTGTGCATATCCATATGATCATCTGGATGCACCTCTTTGATATCAAACTCAAATGTTGACCTTTTATAATCCGAAATTGCTTTGGTTTGAGGCACTTGTGCCTGCAAGTATGCCATGTGCATCCTCCCTTTCTCTATGTCAAAAGAAGAGAGAAAAATATGTTGGGCTGTAGATGTTTGCTTCCAGAATTGAGCATAGGTACTAATAGTCAACATCTCATTTTCCCTCTTGATTAAGTTATACTTCTCAAAAATATTGAGTCCTGCAGACTCCTGTGAGGATTTGATTGTCAATGTTGTATCAGTTTGCTTCTTTGACGAGGAAGTGGACACAGTTTTATGAGTGCCTAAGAAAAATGGTGAATGTTGTCCCTCCATCACTATGGTGGACTGAATTTCTTATCCTCCAGACCTGTCAAGAGTATGACTAGTTTTGGGCCTCTTTCTATAAACCTGGAAGTCTTCTGTTGAGACCTCTGTAACTGAGCGAGAGACTTCCTTTCTAGGCCTTTTCTCTAATGGTACATGTGGAGTATTTGTTTTTGAAATGCTGGCAAGAGATGGTTGTTGTTCAGTGTCAATCAAGGTGTTTTCCTCCCACTCTATTTGGTTCATGAATTTCCCCATCTCTGGTTTAGGCACATGAGCATAGAGGGAAATACTGTTCTTTAATCTGATTTCTGCAATATTTCCACATGGATCATAGTGCCAAGGAAAATTGGTATTGAACTTCATGATTAATTTCAACATTTCCTCCTTGTGGTCTTCAGTCTCGGGCATTTCCTTCGCTTGTGGGTCTTCTGTAGCAGGGATTTTCAGTTGTTTCGTGAGGGAGGCCATGTCAGCGTTCTTTTTCTTGAGGATCTCTTCTGCTGCTTTGACATTGGATGGATCATATCCAATTTTCAACACCAGTTCTTCTAAGGACTTGATCTTATTATACTTAGCCAGGGAGGATGTTTTTTCCATCTTGAGCTGAGACTGGACATTATTTAGGGAAGTCTGCAACTTTGCAGTAGTCATGGAGGTATTGGCCAGGGTGGAGAATATGATTTCTCCAGTCCATCTGTGCATATCCATCTGATCAACTGATGCACATCTTTGATATCAAACTCAAATTTTGACCTTTTATAATTAGAAATTGCTTTGGGTTGAGGCACCTGTGCCTGCAAGTATGCCATGTGCATCCTCCCATTCTCTGTGTCAAAAGAAGAGATCAACCTATGTTGGGTTGTAGATGTTTGCTTCTAGAATTGAGCATAGGTACTAATAGTGAAAATCTCCTTTTTCTTCTTAATTAAGTTATACTTCTCAAAAATATTGAGTCCCTGTTGGCCCTTGGTTATGAAAGTTAGTGAAAATAAAGGAAAAAAAGGCAAAATGTGAACTACGTGGAAGACACAGTGACTGTTACTGGGTCAAAGTGAGCAAAAGAGAAGAAAAGACGGAGCGAAGTAAAATGAAGCAATTCGTTGGATGAGGAGATTGAGGATGACAAATAAACAAGGAAGAAGGATCATGGACAGCTCATCAAGCGGAAAAATCCACCATTGGATGCTTTGGAGCACTGCACGAGAAGGAAGGAAAGAAAGGCTGGAAAAGCCCTGAAAATGCAAGTCAAGTTGACCTAGAGTTTTAGACACCTAGGGTTTTGTTATCTAGGGTTTTGACACCTAGGTTTAGGCCTAAGGATGTCGGTGAGTGATTGTAATGTATAAATAAAGGTCTAAAGGACCTGGGATGGGTTGTTTTTGTTGGTGTTATGATTGTTGTTGTTGTCTCTGTCATTGTGTGATTGAGTGAGTAATATTGAGTGAGAAAGAAGTGCCGAGTATGAGAGCCTTATGTATTGTAAGATCTTCAGCTGGGTGCGAAGATCAACCCTGCAGCTAGGTGCGCAAGGAGGGGAGAGATAGAGAGAAGAAGAGAAAAGATCTGCTAGCAGAGAGCGCAGACAAGAACTGTATGCTTCATCTTAATATATTATAAATAACAATTATATGGACGTATCCCTAGAGAGAGGGTGAACCACGTATATTTTGTGTGGTGTGTGATTGATGCTATGTTCTTTCCCTTTTATATACTGTTTCTTTACTACTGTGTTAGATCTGATAAATAGTTGTGTGGAGTAAATCTAATCTGATAAGTGATATATGCATGTTGTATTGTTCTAGTATTAGATCTAGTTGATATTCCCCTTGGTTGTAGACATCTCTGTCCTGCAACCCCCCGATAGCTTCTTCAGGTGAGACTGCATCTTCTTCACAGGTGTTTCCGAAAGGGCCAGTAGTTAGGGCTTGTTGGTGTGCTCTTGGAGCTGAACCCTGGGTCTTCCCATGTGCCAACAAATGGTTCCATTGCCAGGACAAGAATATTCTTGAGGGAATGTCAAGGTGGTTCCCATCAAAGACATAAATTCAAAAGTGGATAGAGGATCGAGAAAGGGACTTCATTGAAGCCCATAACAAGAACCCTAATCTTAGTATGGAGGATTGGTTGGAAAGATATATCTTTACTGATATACACGAGATTTTCTTCGGAGGAATCCATCATGAACTATATGAGTGGTTAGCTAGGTTAGTAGATACCCAGTTTGAGATCAGATCTAGACCTCCTATGGTTTGGAGGTCGACGCTGATCAAGAAGGTCAAGAGAGTTGATAACACCATGTCAAGAGTAGTAGATCACTGGTTTGATAGCACCATTGGAGGGTACATCACCAAGTTTTTTGTTGACAAAGTAGAGTCATATAGCCAAGCCGAGAGATATTTCTTCAAGGGACCCAGAGGAAAATTTCTACATTTTCTGAAGTTGAGGATCAAGATGCTATTGCATGAGAAGAACATCCTAAAGATACAATATATTGGTTGGATTTGAAAAAGCTAATGTTCAAAAATTCGAACAACAACAACGACATAGAGGCTGGACATATGTGCCATGGGAGAGCATTCAGATAAGTTCATATTGTGAACCTGTTTAAGCAGAACTACGGGGACGAGGGTTTCTACAGTGGAGAAGAGGCATATCTGATGGACGAAGAGCATTCATAACTCGCTGGGGTAGAGGAAGGGGAAGCTGAAGAGCCTCGTCGAGAAGAGCCAGAAACTTTAGGAATTGCATAGACTGTTGAAGTAAGTATTATTATCCCTCCTGTTGATTCAGTAGAATTAAGCAATCAGAGTAATCCAAGCCACAAGAGCATTAAGAGAACTGTCACTAGTAGTCCACCACATACTCAGCCAAGAACCCTAGGAAGATCTATGGCAGATGAGATGAGGCTCTCTATTTTTAGGGGAGTTGGATTTGAAGATTCTGATCAACACTGGTTCCTATGTGAAGCCGTATGGAATATTAAGAATGTCACCAATGAAGCTATTAAAAGAAATCAGTTTAGTACTACTCTAAGGGATCGTGCATTGAGCTGGTACATGAAGCTTGTCCAAGGACTTGCACAACCTAAGCTGCTGAATGAGATCAAGAATGTGTTGATTGTAGAGTTCAAGAAACCCAAGTTGGAGTCACAATGTATTATAGAGCTGAAATAGATAAAGCAGAAGGTAGCCGAACTTGTTTGGGAATTCGATTAGATATTCAAGACCTTAACAAGCCAATTGACTTTTCAGATCCCAGATGAGCATAACAAAGAATGGTTCATTGCTGCTCTCTTACCACACATCAGAGTTCCTCTAATGCAAAATAATATTGCTTCACAAGATGAGGTGCTGGATATCGCCATGAAGTTAGAATCAACCCCTATGGGAGAATCCAGCTCAGGTATGATTCAAATCTTGAGTCAACTAACTATTTTGTCTCTGCAGGTCAAAGATATGAAGAAAGACAAGGGAAAAGATAAAAGAGAAGACATCTGGTGTGTCAGATGCATATCATAAGGCCATGACAAGGAAAAATGTCACCTATTTCATGAATACTTGGCCTCTGGAGCTCCGAGCCCTTTGAATCAAGTCACCCTACCCTGGTGCAAGGTATGCAGAAATAGACATCGCCTTGGTGAGTGTTATTACATGAAAAAATATGTTCAGAAACCCACAAATTTGTATTGCAGGTTCTGTAAGTCCATGGGGTACGATGATAGGGATTGTAGGGCTTATGACCTCATGAAATAAAGGTCAAGAGACATATACAAAATTCAAGGCAAAGTACAACAAGAAGGAATGACTACGCAATATAACTCCCCTGAGAGAGGAAACTTCAATCCTTGCGGTGGATTCATAGGAAGAGGAAGAGGAGAAGTTATGGGTCGAGGCTGAGGATAGGTCAGTTGTTACAACTGTGCACAACTAGGACACTTGGCAAGGGACTGTCAGAACCCTTGTACCACTTGGAGCTACTGCAACTCTTTCGAGCATGTCATCGAGGAATGTCCAGTATTGCTGGCTAAACTTCAAGAGAAACAGGGACCTCAGGAGAACCCGCAAGTGAAACTGATATATGATGAAGCTCACGGAGAAGACCCTAGAGTCACTATTATCACTAGAGGAGGTGCTATTACAGGAGAAGACAGACTGACCCAAGGAAAGACTACAGAAGACTCAAGAATCAGGAAAACTACAAAGAAGACCCAAACCTTTGATGCAAAGAAAGAAAGACAAATATTTGAGGAGGCAAGAAAAGAGTTCAAAGGAGACCAAGGTTCTTCATCAAAGACACAACCATAAGTAAGAGAATATGGAATGCATATAGCATTCGATCAATCTGCTTTGCCAAAAGAAGGAAAAGAGGTAAGCAAGCTCATGGAATTTTTATATACTTGTATTAAGTTGATTCAGGATGAGAGAGATGTACAAGAGCTACAAAATTTAATCAAATAGTATGAGATAGGAAGGATATATCCTTTACTGAATAAAGCAGTACATCAACTATCGAAGAAGAGAAGGAAAAATAAGGAATTACACTTGAATGCTTAGACAGGAGAATACGATATAGACTATGTGGTCCTCGACTTAGGGTCGGAGGTCAATGTCATGACGAAGCAAACCTGGGCACTGATGGGAAAATCGAAGTTGATCTATTCCCCTATCAGGCTTAGGATGGCTAATCAACAAGATGTAAGCCCCTTTGGAAGATTGGACCATGTCCCTGTGGACATCGATGGAGTAAGAACGTTTGCATATTTTGAGGTAATTGAGATAGTTGATGATAACTTCCCTTACCCTGTGCTATTAGGAATTGATTGGGCTTTCAATAATTCCACTGTGGTTGATTTAAAGAAAAGACGAATGACATTTGAAAGATATGTCCTTAGGGTCATTGCACCATTAGATCTAGATGAAGGTCAACGATACAAAAAACCTATCAGAGAAGAAGACCGTGTATATGAACTGGAAAACATATACAAACTAATAACCAAACAACATGATTACATTAATCCTACGGCCGATGGAAACCTAAGATGACGAAGTGATAGCACATGTTCATCAGATTTAGAGGAAGCACTGAAGAAATGACATAATAAAATGTATGAAGTATCTACAAGGAGATGTGCTAGATTAACCAGAGAAGTTCATTGGATCGGCACAACAATAAGTAACTTTCCCACCTTTGATGGTATGAATCCTTTAGAAAACTTCTTGTCGAAATTCGAAGCAAGTGTACCACCACAACATAGATTGTTGGAAATGGATGAGGCCTTGAAAGAAACACCAGTGAGATGGTGGGGGACACACAAAAATAACATTACAGAATGCGTAAAATGTCGTACTCTGATGACCGCTCGGTTCTCAGCACAAGTAGAAGGCTGCGAAGTTAGGTAAACAGGTCGAATATGCCCAAAGGACCATGTGAGAAGTTGCGAGGAAGCCTCGAGACACATTCCTCAAGAGAAGTGGGTGCACAAGTTCATTATCACACTATACACAACCCCTATCAATTGGTACCTTCAAGAGGAGTTGCACATCATCACTGTATATTGGGAAGGTATGACTCAGAACATTGTAACCACCTTCTTATTTGATAGTCAATATCCTTCAGTAGATCAAGCGTTACAGATTGTATGACAAAAATTATTTGAGGAGGGCCTCTAGGCCCCCTTTAGAACAAGAAGAGGATGAATGGACTGCGCCTCTCCAGAAACTACAAGGCTGTTACAACATCAATGCTGATGAAGACGATGATCCGAGGAAGGTGAACATCACAGAAATAGAAGTCCAGAGAGATGTGGAAGGACCAGGAGTTGAGCTACCATTCATTTAACAACCGATCAAGATTAAGAAGGTCAACATTGGAATAGAGAAGAGACCGAAGCTTGCAAATGTTGGAGATTATTGGGATGCTGCTACTATTGACAAGATAATAGAGTTACTGCATGAATATCGAGACTTGTTTCTGATCAATTTCACTGATATGAAGGGAATTAAAGGGCCTATGGGAGAAATGAGGATCCCTTTGAAACCAGATGCAAGACTAGTCAAATAAAGACCATACAGATTGAACCCTAAATATAAGGAGAAAGTGAAGATTGAGCTCGACAGAATGATGGAAGCAAGAATTATAGAACATGTTGAAGATTTAGAATGGATTATCCCTATGGTGGTACAAGACAAGAAGACATGAGAGATCAAGATCTGCATAGATTTGAGGAAGATGAACGATGATTGTTTGCATGACCCCTTCCCTACATCATTCACTGACGAAGTGTTAGATAATGTGGGAGGCCAGGAGATATATTATTTTACCGATGGATTTTCAGGATACCATCAGATTCAAATTTCCAAGAAAGATCGCGATAAGACCACATTTGCAACAGAATGGGGATCCTACCAGTATACAGTGATTCCATTTGGATTGAAGAATTCCCCAGCCATATTTTCCAGGGTGGTGGTCGAAGCATTCAAGGAGTTTCTGCATAAATTTCTAGAAGCATATTTTGATGATTGGATTTTTTTTAGTTTATTGAAAAATCATATTGAACTTCTAAGGATAATGTTGGACAAATGTAGGCAGTTCCAAATCGCCTTGAATCTGAAGAAGTGCATCTTCTTCTCACCATTTGGAGTGCTATTAGGTCATATTGTATGCAAGAAGGGATTGCTGGTAGATCCATCTAAAATTGCCATTATAGTTGATCTAGCCCCTCCTACTTCAGTCAAAGAACTGCGCACTGCGCTGGGACATACTGGATATTATAGGAAGTTCATTAAAGGATATGCCCAGATTAAGACACCCATGGAGAATATTTTGAAGAAATACTGTCAGTTTAGTTGGATAGAAGAATGCCAATAGAGCTTTGACACACTGAAACAAAAAATGGTTACTACGCCTATTCTGATTTTCCCAGATTGGAGCAAGGAGTTTCATGTGCATGTAGATGCATCTTCTATTGCCTTAGGAGCAGTGTTAGCACAACCTAGGGAAGGAGATATTGACCATCCGTTAGCTTTTTCTAGCAGGAAACTATCCACAACTGAGATTAATTACACCACCACTGAAAGAGAAGGGTTAGCCATGGTGTATGCATTGCAAATTTTTTTCCACTACTTGTTGGGAGGACACTAATGTTTACTGATCACTCCGCGTTGAAATACCTAGTCAACAATCCAGTGTTGGGGGGGAGAATATGCAGATGGATTCTACCATTTCAGGAATATGATTTTGAGATCGTAGTTGATCCAGGAAGAATGAACAAAGGTCCCGATCACTTGTCAAGGTTGGAACATGGTGAAGAACCGACCAGTTTGGAGGATGCACTTACGGATGCACAATTATTGGCCATTAGAAGGATTGATGACCACTTCGCAGAGATATTCCATTTCCTGTCAAAAGGAATGGCACTGAGTGAATATACAATTCCCCAGAAGAAATAACTAGTAGTATGCACTGCAGACTTTTCACTTATAACTGGACAACTATACAAAATGGGACCTAATGAGATATTGAGAAGGTGTGTTATGGAGGAAAAGTGACCATTGATCCTTGCTAAATCTCACAAAGTCATTGTTGGGGGACACTACACAGAAAAAACAACTGCATAGAAGGTTCTTAGAGCTGGCCTTTGGTGGCCTACCTTACACAGAGATGCTAAAGACCATTACAAAGCCTGTGATGTATGCCAAAGAGTTGGGAAATCGTCCAGAAGAGATGAAATGACTTTAGCACAAAAAATGACCCTAAAAGCATTTGAGAAATGGGCCATTGACTTCATGGGACGTATAAACCCACCAAGAAAGTGCACAGGAGCAAGGTACATCATTACTGCGACATAATATTTGACCAAATTGGCCGAAGCAAGAGCAGTTAAGGACTGTAGTGCAACTATAGCTGCACGCTTCATATTTGATGACTTCATAACCAGGTTTGGATGCCCAAAGACCCTTATGAGGGATCAAGGCACACATTTCATAAATAAAATAGTTGAAGCCCTAACTAAGGAATTTGCAGTCCACCATCAGAAGAGCATGCCTTACCATCCACAAGCAAATGGGACAGTGGAAGCATTCAACAAGATCTCGGAGACAACGCTGGCGAAGATTTGTAGTGTGAATAGGGATGACTGGGATTTAAGAGTACTAGCAGTACTGTGGGCCTATAGAACCACTTGCAATAAGCTAACAATGCAAACCCCTTTTAGGTTGGTATATGGTCTCGAAGCCATTGTCCCAATGTAATATTTGGTACCAAGCCTAAGAATTTTTGCCTTTATAGATTCATTGGCACCGTTTGAGAGAGGCTTGCACAATTGGTCAAACTGGAGGAAAGAAGATTTATTGCAGGATTCCATCAACAGGTAAAGAAGGAAAGAGAGAAGGCCTATCATGACAGGCACATCAAGAAGAAGGAATTTAAACAAGGTGATCTAGTACTGGTATATGGCAGTAAGTTCATCAAACATCTTGGAAAGTTTAGAATGCATTGGCTCGGGTCATATGAGGAACCCTATGTTACAGAAGCATGAGTTGCACAGTTGAATACTTTGAAGGGAGAATGGAAGGAAGGATTAGTGAATGGGAGCCAGTTGAAATTGTATTATGACAACCAACTACCTCACAACTCTCAGTAAAAGCATGAGGAAAAGGGTCTAGGTACCAAGTGCAGTTGAAACTGGGTACCAGACACAGAAAAGACAGTCTGCACAAGGAAGGAGAGGAGGCATAGAGCAGAAAGCAAAGGCTGCATTGTGCAGTATGAATTCAAAGTAAAATACAAATGTCAGATCAGAAGTGCCTCAGGATGAGTCACATGTGAGTGTTGGGGGCCTGTTGGCCCTTGGTTATGAAAGTTAGTGAAAAGAAAGGAAGAAAAGGCAAAATACAAACTGCGCAGAAGACACAGTGACTGTTACTGGGTAAAAGTGAGAAAAAGAGAAGAAACGACGGAGTGAAGTAAAATGAAGCAAGCCATTGGACAAGGAGATTGAGGATGAAATATCAACAAGGAAGAAGGATTGTGGACAACTCAATAAGAGGAAAAAGCCACCGTTCGATGCTTTGGAGCACCGCGCGAGAAGGAAGGAAAGACATGCCAGCGAAGCCCTGAAAACACAGATCAAGTTGACCTAGGGTTTTAGACACCTAGGGTTTTGACACATAGGTTTTGGCCTAAGGATGTCAGTGAGTTATTGTAATGTATAAATAGAGGTCTAAAGGGCCTGGGATGGGTTGTTGTTGTTGGTGTTATGATTGTTGTTTTTGTCTTTGTCATTGTGTGATCGAGTGAGTAATATCGAGTGAGAAAGAAGTGTTGAGTACGAGAGCCTTCTATATTGTAATATATTTAGCTGGGTGCGAATATCAACCCTGCATCTAGGTGCGTAGTGAGGGGAGAGATCGAGAGAAGAAGAGAAAAGATCTGCTAGCTGAGAGTGCAGACAAGAACTGTATGCTTCATCTTAATATATTATAAAGCACAATTCTGTGGATGTATCTCTAGAGAGAGGGTGAACCACGTATATTTTGTGTGGTGTGTGATTGATGCTATGTTATTTCCCTTTGATATACTATTCTTTCACTATTGTGTTAGATCTGATAAATAGTTGTGTGGAGTAAATCTAATCTGATAAGTGATATATGCATGCTGTACTATTCTAGTATTAGATCCAGTTGATATTCCCCTTCATTGTAGACATCTCTGTCCTGCAACCCCCCCATAGATGCTTCGGGTGGGACTACATCTGCTTCGCAGGTGTTGTTGAAAGGGTCAGTAATTAGGGCTTGTTGGTGCGCTCTTGAAGATGAACCTTGGGCCTGCCCCTGTGCCAACAATCCTGCAGACTCCTGTGAGGATTTGGTTGTCAATGTTGTATCAATTTTATTCTTTGAGGAGGAAGTGGACATAGTTTGTTGACTGTGTGAGAAAAATGGTGAATTTTGTCCCTCCATCACTATGGTAGACAAAATTTCTTCTCCTCCAGACCTGTTAGGAGTATGACTAGTTTTGGGCCTCTTTCTGTAAACATGGAAGTCTTTTGTTGAGACCTCTGTAACTGAGGGAGAGACTTCCTTTCTGGGCCTTTTCTCTAATGATACCTATGGAGTATTTGTTTTTGAAATGCTAGCAGGAGAAGGTTGTTGTTCGGTTTCAATCAAGGTGTTTTCCTCCCACTCTATTTGGTTCATGAATTTCCCTATCTCTGGTTTAGGCACATGAGCATAGAGAGAAATCCTGTTCTTTAATACGATTTCTGCAATATTTCCACATGAATCATAGTGCCAAGGAAAACTAGTACTGGACTTCATTTCTATTAACAACTTGTTGGATTCTTCACTTGCAGCACTGCTGTTGCAGCTGAAAGAACCAATCTATCCTCTGATTCTGAGTTGTTATTTTTTCTTGAAAGCCACAAAATGAATGTCGTCTAAATTAATCATCTGCCTAATATATTCCAGAGAGAATATCTTGACAGGCAAGTATCTGGGCAGCTTGTAAGGGGCCAATTCACATCCATAAACTCTAATCTCTGTGTGATCCTGGTATAGGTACCAATCACTTGTTTTAGCAAGGTCTAACAGGTGTAGGATCCTTTGAATTTCTTCATTTATCCTGGTATCTTTTCATCCACTTAGCATGCTTACCATTGGGTGGTAAAACTGAATGATAAACTGCTTAAAACTGAACTTAGATGAGTTCTTTCTCAGTAATGATGACCAAGATGTGACAGGTTGTGGATTACCGTCTTGGTCGAGCTTTTACAGGGAGAAAGAGAACTTCTTTGCTTGGAAAAATATGAACATGTATGCCAATATCGAGGAATACCTGAACATGCCCTCTGTAGAAAACTTGAAGAGATGCTCATGAGTGTTGTCGGCCAGAAAATGGTTTAAATTGAACTGTGTAGTGGCCTTCTCTTCAGTGGAGAATATGGATAGAAGACCCAGGAAGGGTTCATCTATCCACTCATCTGAATAATATACGAGCAACCAACATAGGGAAGAAATAACTTGGTTACCTTTCACTGAGAAAATGGAGGAATGGTAGGGGGGATTCTTCTTGGGTATTTGGGTGTTTTCAGGGAGAAAAAGCTCAAAGATTTGTGCTCTATGGGGGAAGGACAACTTCTGGTACATCTTGGTCAGAATTTCTATTAAAAGAGGGGAAAGGGAGTTGGCTCTGGGTATCTGCATTATCTAGTCTATTGTTTCTGGGGTAATAGTGAAAAGAGTCTCACTCGATGATGAAACGATGGCTCTTTGGCTAGGGAGATAGTGTGCCTGACATTTTAGAGTGAACTCAGGGAAATGGCAGGTCTGAGGAAAAAGGTACAGTGGGGGATTGGAATCCTAGAGTCCAATTGCATCGCTCTGGTCCATAAAGGTATCTTTGAGCCATAAGTGCAATTCGAAGAAGTCGAATTCACACTTCAGCTCTGCAATTAAGTAGTCTTTATAAGCTAGAGGTATATGATCCAGGCCGACAGGAGGTGGGAGGAACATATTCTCTTTGATCTTTGAAGATTTGGATTCAGGCACCATTGATATGCTTGATACCTACAAATCTGAAAGAAACATGTGTTAACTATGTTTACCAGGTGTTAATGGTGGTCGTTGACTGAAGAGAATGGTGAAAGGTGTCTTTGTTTGCGTCTGGATCCTGAACAATGTGACAATGGTGACAAAGCAGGATTAAGTGGATGAACGAGTGTCTGTTGGGGAGCGTATGATGAGTCAACCGGTTAACGATCATGGCCGACTGCATTGATTGGCCAATGGGCATACCGGGAGTGAGGTGGAGGGTAATGAGTGGGTAAATAGTATATGGAGGTGACGTGGAGGGTAGTGAGTATATAATGGGTGGACGGGACATGACTGGCGACAAGTGAGTGGAGTGTGATGTGTCGACAGAGTAGTGGAGCATGACGTATGGATGGAGGTAGTGGAATGTGACGTCGGAGTGTGGAGGTGGTATGGGCAGGCGGTTTGGCGGCTTGCTCGGAGGGAGGGGGGGTCTGAGTTAAAAAGAATGCTCCACATTGGGAGGGTCCCGCCTGGGAAAAACCACTTGCTCGGATCCCCCCCATCGTTAAAGGTAGAATGGTCAGGGGGGTCCGATATCTTCTGCCAACCGTAGATTTGAGCGCTTGCTGACGGATCGCTGATATTGGCATGCTCTTTAGCACAAAGCGCCAAACATAATATATCACCCCAAAACTTAGGATATAGCTTCTTTTTGGGTTTTTCGCTACTTCCCTTCCTTCATTTTGTCACCAAGGGTTTAAAATACAACATTTTTTACTCAAATCAAAGAATTTAACCAACTTTACATCCATTTATTGAAATTAAAACCTACTAACTTATATCCTACTCTAATCACCTAGCAAAATTAACCCAGATTAGACTGTTGGGCTAAAACATTACTCTAACCTAGGACATTTGATCCAGTTTAAACTGTTTGATCAAATTCATTCACGAATCTATCTATCTTGGCCAACATTAGACTATTTAGCTAGGTTTATTCACTAACCTATTTGCATAAATTCAAAGGACTTGACCATGGTTAGACAATATGAATCAAGCCATTCTTATTGCACAGGGTTTTATCATTTTTCTTTTCATAGCCTCTTTTATTCTTTATTCTTTTTTCTATTTCTTTTCTTTCTTTTCTTTTTCTTTCATTTGTAAATCATTTGCAAAATAAAATATTATTTACAACAAAAAATGCAACCAGAGGAAAAAATATCTAGTCACCAGTTGATCCTATGAAAAATAGGGTTATAACAGTGGCTCCACCTGGGGATGGTTCTCTCCTTGTGAGGTGCCAAGAACTTGCTACCTGATGTTTTGAAAATTCTTCTCCAGTTCTTCTTTTGCAACTTGATTTGTTTTAGTTTGAAAATATGGTGGCACTAGTCAGTGGCTTAGGGCCTTCTTTTCAGGCTTCAACCATCTGATAAATCAACACCCACATATAACATGGAAGTAAAACCAGTTTATACAATGAAATGAATGAATAAAATCTTCATTGGGGTGGAACATAATGTTTGAGCATCCTTCCATTTACAGGTCCTCCTGGCAGATCTGCTCCATCATTGCCCTTGAGCAAGAATGCATTATTTCCTCTAAATGCCTGAATGATGTAAGGGCCTTTCCACAGATTGTTTAACTTCCCATGTTTTTCCTTGTATTCATTTTTGGAATCCCATTTTAGTACTAGATCACCCAAATCAAAGTCATCCTCTTTCGTTCTCCTGTCATGAATATTTTTGATGCTCTCTTGGATTACCTGTGTCTGGTTGTACACCTCCTCTCTAGACTATTGGATTTGGATCATCTGATTTATCCTCCTCTGAATATCATTGGGCTCTTCTTTCACTTCTTGTAACAGTTTCATAATAGGAACTCCCAAAGAAGTGGGGAAAACTGCATCAATCCCATATACCAATTGATATGGGGACATACCAATTGATCTTTTTTTGGTCAATCTATCAGCCCAGAGTGCATGAACCAACTTGTTATGCCAATATTTATTATTCTCATGCAACATCTTCTTTATGATATTCACCAAACTTTTATTTGAGGACTCAACTAACCCATTTCCCTGAGGGTAATAGGTAGTGGAGTGTCCCAAATTAATTTGGTACCTACTGCAAAATTCTATTAGATTATTTTATCTAAAGGCTGCAACATTATCAGTTATGATTTTCCTAGGACATCCAAAACGAGAGAGAATACTAGTTTCCAAGAATTTAATAATGACAAAGTCAGTAGCTTTCCTGCAAGGTACAACCTCAATCCACTTTGTGAAGTAGTTTGTAGCTGTTAGTATCCACTTATGTTGGCCTGAAGAGGGTGGGTGAATCTTGCCAATAAATTCCAAACCCCATTGTTGGAATGGAGCCTCGACCAAAATAGGTTTCAGAGGTAAAGGCAAAAGTTTCCTTTTTCCTTCAAAGATTTGGTACTTGTGACAAGATGTCACCTTTTTATGCACATTTGCAAAGAAAGTGGGCCAGTAAAAACCAGCTTTGAGAATCTTGTTAGCAGTAGTTTTCCAACTTAGATGCCTGCCACAATCTCCTTCATGGAAATCCTGCAATGCCTTGTCAACTTCATCCTTTAATAAACAATTAAGAAAAATACCCCCAGCATATTTCCAGTATAGATTCCCATCTAGAATACAATATTTCAATGTCCTTAGTTTTAAGAATCTAGCTTTTGTCTTAGTTAGAATAGGAGGAGCTTGTAAATTATGCAAGACAAAAATGAGGTCTGCGTACTAGGGAGAATTCGAGAATACCTCTCTAACATTTGGATTCACCTGCTCTTCCTGTTCGTCAATTGCAACCAAGACGTTTATGTCCAAGGCATAAAAAGTTGATTCAGCCATTAGTTTGGCTAAAACTTGACCCTTGGTCAATTTAGTTGGTTTAATTTCTATGTCATATTCAAGGATCACTGCAATCTATTTCCCTCTCCCGCCATCTGGATTATCCTGAGTCAAAATATCCTTTACCACTACATTAGGAACATAAACAATAGTATGCGAATGAAGAATGTAAACTCTAAAATCTTTTATGGCTTTTACTAGGGAAAAAGCCCGTTTCTCCATTATATTGTAGTTCAGTGCAACATCTCTCAATGACTTGCTGAAAAAGGCTATGGGCTGCTCATAACCTTCATTGTTTTTATGCAATAGTATTGATGCAATGGTGTGTTCAGATGCAAAAGAGAATAAATATAAGTCCTTGGTGTAATATAGATTGATCAATACATGGGCTTGTGTAAGTGCATGTTTTACCTGCTCAAAGGACTGTTTAAATTCGATGTTCCATTTTATTTTGGTATCTTTTTTCAACATATTTGTAATGTTCTTGAGGAGTTCGGCCAAATTGGGTATGAATCTTCTTAGAAAATTTATTTTACCAATGAATGATTGCAATTCTTTAATGTTCCTAGGGTGATCTAATTTCTGGATGGCTTCTATTCTACTGGGGTCTATCTTAATTCCATCTTTAGAGATTATATGCACCAAAAACTTGCCTTCTTCTAGACCAAAAAGATCTTTCTTGGGATTCAATGAAATCCCAAACTTTCTGCACTTCTCAAACACTCATTTGAGATGTTGTAAATGTTCCTCATTTGATTTAGAGAAGACAATAACATCATCCAAATATATCACTATAAACCTACCGAGCTCATCCACAAAGGTAATGTCCATTGCTCTTTGGAAGGTGGCACCAACATTCATCAAACCAAAGGGCATTTTCACATACATGAAAGTTCCCCAGGGTGTGGTGAAAGATGATTTTTCCTGGTTATCTGGGTGGACAAGGACTTGGTTATAGACCGAAAATCCATCTAGTAAAGAGATCCGACTGGCCCCAACTACCTTTTGTAAGATGTGATCCATTTTAGACAGGGGATAGTTTTTTTTGAGGGAAACCTTGTTGAGGTTTCTGAAATTGATGCAAAGCCTGATTTCACTAGACTTCTTTCTGGTAGGGACCAGATTCGAAACCCATTTTGAAAATATTAAGGGGACTATTATTTTGGCATCATACATATTTTAAATATCTTTTTCTATTAGGGGTAATAGCTTTGGATTGATTCTCCTGAGTTTCTTCCTAAACGATTTATGTTCTTCTTTAATTGAGATCTTGTGCTATATGATACTTGTGTCATAAGATTTTAAATCCTCATAGCCCCAAGCAAAGACATCTACATATTCCTTAAACAATTCAATATAGTTTTTTTTTTCTTATGGGGTAAAGATTTAGACAATTTTATCATTTTGGGTTTTTCCTCTGTCCCTATGTTACATTCTTCGACCTCTTTACCACTAGGTTCAATATTTGGTTTCTTTGCTACATATTTGAAGTCAAACAATTCTTCCAAAGGAACCAGACCTCTAGGTAAAACATTATTCTTTAATTGCAAAACATCAGAATCTTCATCATTTTCATTTATTTCATTGGAATCTACTTTATTTACATTATCTTTTTCTAAATCTGAATTGTTTACACTATCATCATCATTCTCTACATCTATATTTGTACACTCAAAATCATTTTTAGACTACAGGAAATCTTTAATTTGTTCATCGTTGCCAAATACTTGCCATTATCTGATGTTTTCTGGAACAGTTGGTCTGCACTTAACCTCTACTATGTATTAGCGATTTGGATGGAAATGTATCTTGCATGTGGCTGCTGAAGTAGCCAATCCATCTGAAAGTATGTTATGGCCTATGGGGATTACCTGCAAGTCAATTTCAGTAAAACATTCTAGAAAGTCTAAAACATCATTTCTATAAGCTCTGAGCCTAGGATGTTTAGCAACATACTCACCTTTTATTTGTTTAATGACAAGTTCATAGTCACCTCTTACCATAATATTTTTGGCACCGACCTTCTACAATAATTTCAGGCCGAGTATCAAGGCTTCATACTCAGCTATGTTATTGGTGCACTGGAAATTTAGTTTGTAAGAGTGGATTTCTGAATACCTTGCTTTATGATTATGCAACCACACTCTAACTCCAATTCCTTCTTTGCTAACAACTCCATCAAAATCCATACTCCATAAATCTTCTGTTGGTTCATCTGTTAGAAAAATAGGACCGCGGAGCAATAAAATAAAACAAATGCAGAAACAAAACATAGAAGACACTCAATACAAGAGAGACACAGATTTACGTGGTTCACCCAGTGTGGGCTACGTCCACCAGAGAAATTGCCAGGTCATTCCTTTATTATTATCCAACAAATGAAGGGATACAACCTACAACAAAACCCGCTGTAACTTCCTCTTCTTTCTCTCACAGTCTCCTCTCTCAGAATACAATATTCACCCTCATACATAGCCACAATACATTTCCCTCATAAAAGAGGGTTGCCTTCTAGGGAAAAAACCCTAACATAATCTCTACCGTTAGATCTGCGACCTTATAATGAACGGTCCAAATTTACAATGAAATTACAATATACTTTTATAAGGTAATTTTTGCTTCGGGGGCTTCGCCCCCGAACCCCCATCGGGGGACGCTGCCCTCGAACCCCCATTGGGGGCTTGCTTGCCCCCAGACCCCCTAGCCAGGGGGATGGACCCCCCAGACCCTGCAAAGGGGGTACCCCCCCTCTGCACTCCCCCACGTGGAAGAGTGTACATACTTCTGGGGTGTAAATACTTCATGGGGTATAGACACAG
>ML782151.1:351868-362859 GCA_009831015.1 Picea engelmannii | reverse complement strand
ATGAATGATTAATTATTAAGTGAGTCATTAATTGATTAAGTATTAAATTAATGGTTAAAAATAAAATATAATGTTAAATGGGGTTACGTATCCCATAAGGGATAACGTAACCAATACGTAAAAGGGAAACATTTAATAAGGGAAGGCAATTAATAATGGGATAAGGGTAATAAAGAGTTAGGTGGGAGTGAATGTGYGAGGGCGGTGAAGGAGGAATAAGGGAAGTGGAGAAGGATGATGGAGGGGATGGATTCAGGCATTCGACGAGAGGGGAGAACTTGGAGTTTTGGGAGAGTTGGTTTACATTGGGATTTACAGTGCACCGGGGGGCTGAAGAGGTTTTGGGCTCGGAGGGCTAGGACATCCATTGATGTCCTAGGGCTAGGCGTACTAGTAGGTAGGGTGGATGGTTTTGGGGTGTCCTAAGGAGCAGGTTCAAGCGAAGGGAGCAAGCTGCTGCGGATAGCATCAGAGTGAGGTATGTAAATTCAAATTCATGAATGGTTTACTTAGATTTATTACTTATTGCCAAATTCTACTTGCGTAAGTGTTAGCGTAAGTGTTGAGATAAATTGTAAATTATGAAAATTTTACTTCTTTAAAGGCTTATAGAAATTACAGAAATTTGGGAAGAAATTTAAACGTTAATTTAAATCTGGTCATTACAACCAACATCAACATGCAGGAATCCTGTGAATCGTCCTTTTTATTACTGGTAGACCTCTTAAAAAAGATTACAGATTACAACTTGCTTGGGCATAAAGATCAACCCTCAATACTTCAAAGTCTGAAGTATTTATAGAAAAATCACATTTGATCCTGTCATTAATGATCAGGATATGGTGGAGAGAAAATCTATCCAACTAGATTATATTTTACAAAAAAGTAGGAATGCTGAATGATCCTCTCGAATACTCGGTGCTGATTCCAAGGAAGGCAATTGGTGATTCATCTTTGACTTGACTATGACTGTTGCACATGCTGACTTAGATTGTACACATAATCTCTTACTCGATCAAAGCACACAGGTCATCCCATCTCTTTTGACTAGGGATGGTGACTTTGAGTAACCTTCGGTAAAATTCATCCATCTCTGTGTACTTGGCAAAGGTGGGCTTGGTGATGAATATGTACTTGATTTCATGTTGGATGATGAGGTCCAACTGCAAAGTCTCCAAGAATTATTTGCCAGTAATGCTGCCCTGTATCCCTGCAAACTTAGAGCCATATTTTTCCACCGTGATGATCTTTTGTTTGTAGTTAGAGAGAGTAATCAACTTGTCATTGATAACTAGTAAACCTGGAAGACCTTTCTTTTGAAGAGAGTCAATCTTGCTGAAAAACCTATGAACTCCAATATCCATCGTTTGGGCTCTCTCCTCAAGTTGCATAATCAATCCCCTCTTGGTCAAAACTTTCTTGACCTCAAGGATAGTTTATGTCCTATTCTCAATCTCCAAAGCCTCTAGCTCCTCCTTCGTCTTAGAGTTCAAAAACCTGATGATCTCATTTTCCTCTGTAGGCCTTTATCCCAATTCTCATTTTATTTTTTCAATGACCTATCTACTTCTCTGCACTAGTTCATGCTGCTTAAACATAATCTGTATGACTAGCCAAATATCTATCATGGATTTGCAGATGTTTATCCAAATATTTTCCTTGGCTTCTGATAGTGTCTTAGCCATGATTGTCTCCTTCTGCAACTTCTACAGTTCTTGCTTGAGCCTCTAAGACTTGTGCTTCTCAGTGTTGTAACTTGACCAAAAAGTGGACTTCAGCTGCTGAAGGTTATTGATCTCATAATGCAATCTTTTGATTTCCTGTTCTTGCAGAGACATGTCCTCCATGGACTTTGCCAACTTTTCTGATGCATCTATGGTTGTTACTGAGGTTGCTGCTGGAATTTCCACTGTGGTGGTTGATGTTGTTGTTGCTGTACTGAACCCCATGAGAGGGACTACATCTAGTGGAATGATTGCCATTGGCACATTCTGCTCTTTTTCTTTGACTCGCTTCTCTAGCTTGGCTTCCATACCCTTAAGCTGCACATTCTTCTCCATGATTAATTTCAACATTTCCTCCTTGTGGTATTCAGTCTCGGCCATTTCCTTTGCCCGTGGGTCTTTTGTCGCAAGGATTTTCAACTGTTTCCCCAGGGAGGCTATGTCAGTGCTCTTCTTCTTGAGGATCTCTTCTGCTTCTTTGAGATTTTATGGATCATATCCAATTTTCAACACCAGTTCTTCTAAGGACTTGATCTTATTATCCTTAGCTAGGGAGGATATTTTTTCCAGCTTGAGATGAGACTAGACATTATTTAGGGAAGTCTGCAACTTTGTAGTAGTCATGGAGGTATTGGCTAGGGTGGAGAAAATCATTTCTCCAGTCTGTCCGTGCATATCCATCTGATCAGCTGGATTCACCTCTTTGATATCAAACTCAAATGTTGACCTTTTATAATCAGAAATTACTCTTGGTTGACGCACTTGTGCCTGCAAGTATGCCATGTGCATCCTCCCTTTATCTGTGTCAAAAGAAAATATAAAACTATGCTGGGATGTATATGTTTTCTTCCATAATTTAACATAGGTACTATTAGTCAACATCTCATTTTTCTTCTTGATTAAGTTATACTTCTCAAAAATATTGAGTCCCGCAGACTCCTGTGAGGATTTGGTTGTCAATGTTGTATCAATATGCTTCTTTGACGAGGAAGTGGACATCGTTTGCTGACTGCCTGAGAAAAATGGTGAATGTTGTCCCTCAATCACTATGGTGGACTGAATTTATTCTCCTCTAGACCTGTCAGGAGTATGACTAGTTTTGGGCCTCTTTCTATAAACCTGGAAATCTTCTGTTGAGACGTCTGTAACCGAGGGAGAGACTTCCTTTCTGGGCCTTTTCTCTAATGGTACCTGTGTAGTATTTGCTTGTGAAATGTTGGAAAGAGAAGGTTGATGTTCAATGTCAATCAAGGTGTTTTCCTACCACTATGCTTGGTTCATGAATTTATCTATCTCTGGTTTAGGCACATGAGCATAGGGGAAAATCCTGTTATTTAATATGATTTCTGAAATATTTCCACATGGATCATAGTGCCAAGGAAAACTGGTACTGAACTTCATTTCTATTAACAACTTGTTGGATTCTTCGCCTGTAGCTCTGTTGTTACAGATGAAAGAACCAATCTATCCTCTGATCCCGAGTTGTTGTTTTTTCTTGAAAGACACAAAATGAATGTCATCTGAATTAATCATCTGCCTGATATATTCCACAACGAATATCCTGATAAGCAAGTATCTGGGTATCTTGTAAGGGGCCAATTCACATCCGTAAACTCTAATCTCTCTGTGATCCTGGTACATGTACCAGTCACCCGTTTTAGCAAGGTCTGACAGGTGTAGGATCCTTTGAATTTCTTCATTTATCCTAGGTTCTTTTTGTCCACTTAGCATGCTTACCACTGGGTGGTAAAACTGATCGATGAAATTCTTAAAACTGAACTCAGATGAGTTCTTTCTCATTAATGATGTCCAGGATGTGACAGGTTGTGGATTACCATCTTGGTCGAGCTTCTGTAGGGAGAAGGAGAAATTCTCTTCTTGGAAAAATATGAACATGTATGCCAATATCGAGAAATACTTGAACATGCCCTCTGTAGAAAAATTGAAGAGCTTCTCATGAATGTTGTCGGCCAGAAACTGGATAAAATTGAACTGTGTAGTTTCCTTCTCTTCGGTGGATAATATGGATAGAAAACCCAGGACAGGTTCATCTATCCACTCATCTGAATGATATCTGAGCATACAACATAGGGAAGAAATAAATTTGTTACCTTTCACTGAGAAAATAGAGGAATGGTAGGGGGGATTCTTCTTGGGTAACTAGGTGTTTTCAGGGAGGAAAAGATGAAAGATTTGTGCTCTCTGGGGGAAGAACAACTTCTAGTACATCTGGGTCAGAATTTCTATGGAAAAAGGGGAAAGGGAGTCGACTCTGGGTATCTGCATTATTTGGTCTATTGTTTCTGGGGTAATAATTAAAAGAGTTTCACTAGATGACGAAACGATGGCTCTTTGGATAGGGAGATAGTGTGCCTGAAATTTTAGAGCGAACTCAGGGAAATGGTAGGTCTGAGGGAAAAGGTACAGTGGGAGATTGGACTCCTAGATTCCAATATCGTCGCTCTGGTCCATAAAAGTATCTCTGAGCCAAAAGTGCAATTCAAATAAGTTGAATTCGCACTTTGGCTCTGCAATTTAGTAGTCTTTATCAACTAGAGGTATTTGATCCAGGTCGATGAGAGGTTGGAGGAACAAATTCTCTTTGATCTATGAAGATTTGGATTTAGGCACCATTGATTTGACTGATACCTGCAAATATGAAAGAAAAAAGTGTTAACTGTGTTTACCAGGCGTTAATGGCGGTCGTCGACTGAAGAGAATGATGAAAGGTGTCTTTGGTTGCGACTGGATCATGAAAAGTGTGACAATGGTGACAAAACGAGATTAAGTGGCTGAATGAGTGTTCGTTGGGGAGTGGATGACGAGTCGACCGATTAACGATCATGGCCGACTGCATTGATTGACCAATGAGCATACTGGGAGTGAGGTGGAGGGTAATGAGTGGGTAATGGGTATATGGAGGTGACATGGAGGGTAGTGAGTGGATAATGGGTGGATGGGACGTGACTGGTGATAGGTGAGTGGAGTGTGATGTTTCGACAGAGTAGTGGAGCATGACGTATGGACAGAGGTAGTGGAGTGTTACGTCGGAGTGTGAAGGTGGTATGAGCAGGCAGTAAGTGGTATAGAGGGGGGAGGGGGGTCCGAGTTAACAAGAATGCACCACGTTAGGAGGGGCCCACCTAGGAAAAATTAGTTGCTCAGAGCCGCCCCCCACCATTAAAGGTAGAATGGTCGAGGGGGTCCAATATCTTCTGCCAGTCGTAGATTTGAGCACCTACTGATGGATCGTTGAGATTGGAACGCTCTTTATCACAAAGCGCCAAACATAATATATCCCCCCAAAACTTAGGATATAGCTTCTTTTTGGGTTTTTCACTGCTTTCCTTCCTTCATTTTTTCACCAAGGGGTTAAAATACAACATTTTTTACTCAAATCAAAGAATTAAACCAACTTTACATTCATTTATTGAAATGAAAAACTACTAACTTATATCCTACCCTAATCACCTAGCAAAATTAACCTGGATTAGAGTGTTGGTCTAAAGCATTACTCTAACCTAGGACATTTGATCAAGTTTAAACTGTTTGATCAAATTTATTCACTAACCTATCTATCTTGGCTAAGATTAGACTGTTTAGCCAAGTTTATTCACTAACCTATCTGCGTAAATTCAAAGGACTTGACCATGGTTAGACAGTATGAATCAAGCCATTCTTATTGCATGGGGTTTTATCATTTTTCTTCTCATACCCTCTTTTATTCTTTTTTCTATTTATTTTTCTTTTCTTTATTTTATTTTTCTTTTCTTTATTTTATTTTTCTTTCATTTGTAAATCATTTGCAGAATAAAATATTATTTACAACAAAAAATGCAACCAGAGGAAAAAATATCTAGTCACCAGTTGATCCTATGAAACATAGAGTTATAACACGACCAAAATATAGGCCCAGAACCAAGGCTGACTGAGTAACCAGATGTGGACTTGCAATGGGTGATATTACCAACCCAATCAGAATCAGTGAACCCAATGAGATATAATGTAGAGTCTGCTGTGTAATGAATCCCAAAGGTAATGGTGCCCTGTACGTATTGAAGGATACACTTTTCATCCTTCCAATGTAGCTCATGTGGCTCCTGCATGAACCTGGAAACTGCACCAACTGCATAGGAGAGATCTAGTCTGGAGTGTGTGAGATACAACAAGATCCCCACTCGCCGTCTGTACATTATTCTGTCAACCAATGGAGTGTCCCTGCCATCCTCAATTTTGACTCCTGATAGGAAAGGATTTGGAGCAGACTTGTAGTCTGTCATGTGAAATCTCTCAAGGAGATCTTGAGCATACTTGGATCGAGATAGTTTGATGCCTGATGCATCCTGATTGATCTCGAGTCCAAGGAAGAATTTTAGCGGACCCATGTCCGCCATCAAAAAATTTTCATGTAGAATCCTCTTTACTGCAAAAATCGCTGAAGTCGAGCAACCGGTGATCAACAAATCATCAACATACAAAACTAAGAGTAGAAGTGAATCAACCATCCTGAGCATGTAGACATTTGGGTTTGATTTAAAACATACAAATTTTTGTGACAACAGGTAGGATTCCATCTTGGCATACCATGCCCTCGGAGCCTGCTTGAGGCCATAAAAAGAATTCTTCATTCAATAGACCAAAGATGAATCATGCATAAATCCCTAGGGTTGCTCCATATATATCTCCTCAGAGAGATCACAGTAAATACATGCATTCTTCATGTCCATTTGATGAACTTCCCATCCCCTGGTTGCCTCAATGGCAAGTGCCAAATGTATGGAATCCATGTTTGCTACTAGAGCAAAGGTCTCATCATAGTCAATGCCATGCACCTGTTGAAAGAGTTTGGAAACAAGCCTAGATTTGTATCTGCTAATCTGTCCATCTGTTGCGCTCTTGGTCCTGTAGACCCATCTGCATATGAAAATTTTCCTTCCAGAAGGAAGGAGAACCAGATCCCAAGTCTGGTTCTCAAGGAGGGAGATGTACTCCTCATGCATGGTAGATTCCCAAAAGGGATTTCCAACAGCCTTTCCATAAGACTTTGGATCTGAAGACTGAACCAAGAAAAGATGCCTGGAGGGTAATGGTTAGTGAGTGCAATCAGAGGCTCCTCGAAATCAGATTGAGTCCTCCTAGTATCGGTTGGATCACCAATAATATCCCTTGCATCCTGAAGAGTAGTTTGTGCCCACTTGGGCCTCTTCTCTGGCTCCGCATCTTCATCTGGATGCTATGACTATGCATCTAACTATAATAAATTTGTATCTGGATCATCTGAGTCCTTTGAATCATAACTTTGATATGAATAAGATTCAACATGTGCAGGCTCATCATGTCGGTCAGGTGGAAGAATGAAGGTGTCTGCATGCGAGTGCTGAGGTACATGTGAGACACTTTCCTCGAATTGGAAACTTCGCTCAATGATGAGCCTGTCCAAGGAAAGGTCAATAAGGCTGTATCCCTTCACACCATCAGGTTATCCAACAAAAATACACTCAGGTGGATCAAGTGCCTTCCTCTTTTCAGAGGGAATCCGGGCCCATGCACGTGAACCGAAAATACGAAAGTGGGTCACTTCCGGTTTGAGGCCTCTCTAAGCCTCGTAGGGGGTCTTATCTTTGATAGATCTATGGGGAGATTTGTTTTGGATGTAGGTTTCACAATTAAGTGCTTTGTCCCATAGTATCTGTGGTAGTGACTTTTCATGTAGCATGCAAGATGCCATCTCTTTTAGAGATCTATTTTTCCACTCAACAACTTCGTTTTGCTGCAGAGTATAGGGAAATGTGTATTGCAAATGAATCCTTGCCTCATGAAAAAGATTCTGGATCTCATGATTGAAATAATCTCCCCCATTATCACTTCGAAGGACTTTTATTTTCTTTCCTGATTGTGTCTCAACTAAGGATTTGAAATCTTTGAGGTGTTGAAATACCTCGGATTTTTGCTTGAGAAAGTAAATCCATGTGAAACGTGAGAAATCATAAAAAAAAATGAGAACAAACCTTGCTTTGCTGATTGATGGATGCGGAAAATGACCCATGAGGTCACTATGGATCAAATCTAAAGGAGCAGAAGCTGTCTGCGTCTTTCCTTTGTCAAATTTCTCTTGAGGGTGTTTTCCAAGAACACATCCCTCACAGATTCCTTTGGAGAAATGGATGTCTGGTAGACCATCAACCAATATTTTCTTGCTAAGATGTTGCATATATTTGAAATTCAAATGCCCGAACCTTTCGTTCCATATCCTACTACTTTCATCAGCATGGGTAAGCAGTAAATACGAATCTGATTCAATAAATTCAGAAAATGTATACACTCTAGATTGATGATTTACCTCACCAGTAGAAACCCTGGAATTGGTTTGCATATCATATATTTCCACAACATTTTGTGTGAATATGGCTTTCTTTCTGGTGCCGAAATTCGTCATCTGATACATAGACATAAGATTGACGAAGAGTTTGGGAACGTGCAACACATTCTCAAAGCTTCCGTTGGTGAGTTCAACCCTTCCTTTGCCAATGACCTCGACTGGAGAGTTGTCCCCCATCATAGACTACTTTTTTGGTAGCCATGTGATGTGATGCTCCTGAATCTATGATCCAAGCATCGGGAGAGGAGTTGATGGAAAACAAGGCATGGATAGAATTGCCTTTCTTGGGATTCTGATCTTTTGGCTTCTTCTTCTTGGCACCCTCGAGGATGAAATATCCAAGGTTGTTTTCATGAAGTATTTGAGTCATTAGATCTATTTGTTTTTTCATGCATGCAGATTCTGAATGGAATCCTTTGTGACAATATGTGCATTTCTCCCCTTTTCTTCCCTTTCCCCCTTTGGATCCAGAGGCATCGGTGAAGGGTTTTGAGAAACCTTCCTTCTTTATATTTGCATGAGATTTCCTTTTGTATTTATATTTAGATTTCTGATATTTATGGCTGCCATATTTCACAGTAAGTGCATGCGCCTTTGGGCCTTTGATTTTTCCCATGTTGATGAGCTTGGTTTGCTCTTGTGTCAGGGATTCGATAAATTCCTCAAGAGAAGGCATCTTCCAAGTGGCTCCATAGGAAAATTTGACTAAATGGAATGTGGATACGAACAAAGAGAATTCAAGAACAAGTTTGGAGAGAATGGTGAGGATCATTTGTTTCTCCTCCTTCTATTTATCAACCTTGCAAGCTTTGAGTTGTGACAATAAATCCTTGAATTTTGTAAAGAAATCTTGGAGATTGTCGAAGATTTTTGGATCCAATGTGAGAAATTCCACCTCGATCATGTGTCCCCTTATCTCATCATGTTTTCCAAAGAGCCCTTCCAAGGTGGTCGAGGCTTCATTGGGTTTTTTACAAGAAGATATGTGAAAACGAAGATTGAGAGAGATGAGACTGCAAATTGTTCTAAATGATTCATCCATTTGATTTAGATACTTGGATTTTTCTATGGATGATGTTGATTCTGTGTTGGTATTCAAGGTTAACCTGTACAATCCTTTGGTTCATAGATGTATGATTATTCTCTCCTTCCATTCAAAGTAATTGTAAGGTGTAAGAATAAATTCTTTTCTTTTCGTTGTCTTCAATCTTTGGTACCTGCAAAAAACAATTTGGTGTAGCTTTGCTTAGTAGTCCGTCGGCTCTGATACCATGTAAATGTGTTGAACCTACACAAAATATATCTATATAGAAAATACCACACACATTTGCAGAGAGAAATTGAGAAAGAAGAAGCAAGAGAGAAAGAATGGAAGAATTCTCATTAACCATATTGAATAATGGATAATTTACACATGATATACTCTATATAACTCAACCAATGCGCACCGGAGGAGAAGCCAATGTGCCATAGTGGTGGTATAGAGTGATATGGACACACACCAGCAGTTACGAGAGTGAACTTCCACCTAGTCTAGTCTCTCAAGAAGTTACGGGAGTGAACTGCCACTTGGCTGAGTTAACTAGTCTACCAGTCTTCACTTAACTGACTGAAACAAAGTGAAGTGAGGAGGAGATCAGGGATTCATGGGTAATTTTACAGTATGGCGATGATACCAAGGCTAATGCGCATTAGCTGGTGATGATCCCAATGTTGCATGGTGAAAAAACCAATGCAACATCTAGACTCCACTCAACTAGTTAGATTGAAGTGAAAACTAAAGTGAATATTCTCCCTAAAGGAATATTCTTCCTAAAATACAGTAGTCTGGATAATGACTAATAAACAAGGAAAAAACTTAGGAAAAATAAATCCTAGGTGTGTGTGAAGTAACTCCAACAATTAGAATCAAGATTCATTACATAGAATTTGGTGTTTCCTTTGAAGTTTATGCTAATGTTTAGAATTTTTGACATTTCCTTGCTATAGTTGTAGGAATCATTTTTTTAAATATATGATCAATATAATGTTGTATATGGTGATTACTTAGGTATATAACAACATAAAATTTAAAATTGAGGGAAAATGGGTTAGTTACGGCTAAATGACATATCTAAGCTTTTCCTTGACACTTGTTCCATGATACAAGTTGATTATGAGGATGTGGTCATTATATTATTTATGAAAAACTTTTATCCTTACATGATGACATGGTTTTGTAACCTTCCAAATACCTTCATCACTACTTGGGATTTGATTAAAATAAGTTTTAAAGAATAGTCTGAAGGAATAGAAGATGTAGTATTCCTACTTAGTGTTTCACTATCAACTATGAAAATAAACCATTTTGAAACTTGAATCAACGTTTTTCCACCACTTTACATGAGATTTGTCAAGGTATTCAATGAAATATATATTCCACTACTATATGAATTCCTTGATAACTCACTTTAGATATACCCTTATAGATTATGTGTGATAGACCATGTGACATCCTAGATATTAGAAATGAATAGAAGCAATCATATGATTACTTTGGGTAAAAGAATAATGATACAAAATTCATTGGTAATCAATTACTTAGGGTCCCTTTCCCCTTTGATTAAATTAGTGTAATAGTTTCTAGGAATGTCACAATCCTAAATAGTTTCTTCTTATTCACAACATTTCAAATTATTTATGATTGAAAATACCTCTTCCATCTCTAGATTTAGACATTCGAAGATCATATCAAATGGAAAGATTTGTTGATTAAGGTTGGTTGTCATTGATGTCAACCCTTGAAGAAAGCCCCATAGCACAAAGGCTTGGGTAATGGACCCAATATTGTTTGATTTAAATATGACTCATTATTTTTTTGTCATGGTTGATAAGAAGTAAATATGGAT
>ML782151.1:305827-326661 GCA_009831015.1 Picea engelmannii | reverse complement strand
GATGAAGTGAGAAGACTTGCTCAATTTATCCACCACCACCATAATGGCGTCATTCTGTTTGGTTGAGGTTGGTAATCCAATGATGAAATCCATGGAGATGGTTTCCCATTTCCATTCTGGGATTGGTAAAGGTTGCAATAATCTTGCTGGGTGTCAATGTTCTGCTTTAACCTGTTGGCACTCTATGCATTTGGCTAGGTACCCAGCTATGTCTTTCTTCAATCCAGGCCAATAAAATTGTTTCCTAGTAGCAGTGATAATTTTCTGGTATTTTGGATGACTCGAGTAAGGTCTTTTATGTAGTTCATCCATAATGAACCTCTTCAAGTCGTCACAATCTGGGATATACAATCTGCTTTTGTAAGTGAGTAGACCTCCTTCGGTCTTTTGGTAGCCTTCATATTTTACTTCGACGGGTTCTTGCTGTAGGTACATGGTCACAGTCCAGACAAAGGGATCTGTTTCTTGTGCATTTCTAATTCTTTCCTTGACATCTGTCTCACAGGTGCTCACCTCTGCCAGGTGAATTGTTTTCATACTTCCACTAAGGGCATCGAACAACCTATTTTCCTTTCCTTTAATGTGTTTGATTTCAAAATCAAACTCGCTAAGGAGGGCCATCCACCTAGCTTGTCTAGCATTGAGCTTTGGTTGATCAAACATGTATCACAATCCACAATGATCTGTCATAAGTACAAATTTTCTTCCCAGGAGGTAATGCCTCCACATTTTCAAGGCATGCACTATGGCATCCAATTCTAGATCATGGGTCACATAGTTGACTTCATGCTCGTTCAATTTTCAGGATTCATAGCAGATCACACTTCCTTTCTGCATAAGGAATCCTTTGAGCCCTTCCTTACAGGCATCTGTGCACACGAGGAAGTCAGCTTCTGGATCGACGATCTTCAGCACGGATGCATGGGTCAGTAGATGTTTCAGGGTTTGAAATATTTCTTCACATTTCCGTGTCCACAGGAATTTTGTCCCCTTCTTTTGGAGGGCAGTGATTGGACAACCAATCTTGGAGAATGCTTTTATAAATCTCCTATAGTATCATGCTAATCCCATAAAGGATCTGATGTCCGAAACATCCTTTGGGGTAGGCCATTCCATGATAGACCTAATTTTGTCAGGGTCTACCACTACTCCTTCTTCAGAGAGAACGTGGCCTAAGTAATGTATTTTCTTTTGGAAGAATTCACATTTGCTGAATTTGGCATAGAGCTGATGTTCTCTTAGCACTTGCAACACAAGTCTAATATGCTCTTCATGCTCTTTTCTATTCTTGGAGTAAATTAATATATCGTCAATAAAGACAAGCACAAATTTGTCTAGGAACTTGCTGAGTACATTGTTCATCAAGCACATAAAAGTGGCAGGGGCATTGGTCAACCCAAATGGAACTACCACAAACTCATAGTGACCATACCTCGTTCAGAAGGTAGTTTTATGGATGTCTTCACCCTTTATTCAGACTTGATGTTATCCCAACCTCAAATCAATCTTTGAGAAAATAGACGCACCCCCCAATTGATCGAACAGGTCATTGATCCTGGGCAAGGGGTACTTGTTCTTTATGGTTACCTTATTGAGTTGCCTATAATCTATACACAGTCTAAGGGTACCATCCTTCTTTTTCACGAACAGGATTGGTGCTCCCCATGGAGACATGCTGGGCCAAATATAGCCCTTATCCATCATTTCTTTTAATTGCAACTTGAGTTCAACTAACTCGGGTGTGCTCATCCAATAGGGTGTCCTAGACACCGACACCGCTCCCAATGCAAGTTGTATCGAGAAGTCTATGTCCCTTCTCAGAGGTAAACCCAATACCTCTTCCGGAAACACATCTCTGTATTCTCTCAGGATAGGGTGATCGTTAGGGCTTGGTTTGTCACCTTCGATTGTTTTCAACATCTGTATTGCATATAGGGTACATCCCTTTCGACAATACTTTCTCATTTGTAGAGATAATATTTGTCTCATCGAGACAGGTTTTCGGATCCCTTGAAGGGTTATCCTCTCCCCTTCCTTACTTACACATTCTAAGGTCTTATGGTAACAGTCCAATCTGGATTTATGGGCAGCTAGCCAATACATACCAATCAATAGATCATATGATCCCAGGGGTAATAAGTTAAGGGTTGTTTCGGTGGGGAATTTACCCAACATCAATTGGCAGGCTAGTATAACCTTTGATACCCTTCTTTTGGTGCCAGTGGCCAGCTGTACCAACCATGGCTTGGTATGTTTTTGTGGCTGTAGTTTACACTTATCAACAACTTTAGGGGCTATATAACTCAAATTTTAACCAGGGTCAATTAAAACAGACACTAGATGGTTGGAAATCATACCTTCTATTTCCACTACTGAAGCTTGGTGGTCGGCTTGGTTATTATCCAAGGATGCATAAATTTGTGGCTCACTCCTGGCCACATCATTGACGGTAGTAGCTTCTTGGATGTTATAAATCCTCTGAATATTCTATTGTCGGTGTGGATAGTCTCTCAATAGATGTTCTTCCTCACAACCCCAACATTTCAAAGGTTCTCTCTTTGGGTTATCAGTCTTTACTGATATGGGTCTAGAAGTTTTATTTCTGCTCAAGGAGGGAGAATTCTGCTGGTGCATACTCTGGGTTGGGAAGCTCATTCTTGGGTTCTTCTTATAGTTCTTAAATCCTAGGGATTTAATTCCCCTTTTCTGAAATCTTGAACTATTCTTTTGTTTTCATCCTTTGCAAGGTTCTGCTCGATGCCCAAACTGTTCATGACAATAGGTTTCCTTTCGAATAGTGTCTTCTAGAGTCTTTGGCTCATCAAATTCAATTCTATTCCGATATTCCTTAGGTAGTCCACTGATGAAGCGTTGCACATTTGCCTTTTCCACCTTGATATAAGGTACATAACTCAACAAATCAAGGAATTTGTTGACATACTCTTCTATAGTAAGTTGTCCCAGTTTGAGTTCATAAAACTCTTTAGTCTTTTCGTCAAAATATTTTTCCGACATATACTTCTTCCGGAAGTATTTCTCAAATCGTTCCCAAGACAGGTCCTCTTCGCGAACCCCTTTCATATTCTTAAGGTCTTCCCACCAAATGGAAGCCTTTCCGTTCAAGTTGAAGGTGGCCACTCAGGCCTTCTTATTTTTTGAAAAGTCATGGACTTTGAAATACTTCTTTAGTCCAAGCAGCCAAGCCTTTGCTTCCTCTCCCTTCTTTATTTCACCGTCGAAGGAGGGTGGTTTGGCCTTTCTAAATTATTTGAATTTTCGACCTTTGGAAGACTTTTGCTTCTTCTGTTTTCTTCGGGGATAGGAACTGGTTCTGCTGCTAGAAGAGCCCTCTGAATCGCTAGCTTCCTTCTCAGAGGAATTATCCAACGCTTGTCCTTTACCTTTGGGGTGGAACTTTTTCAAGGTGCTCCTCTCAGTGTGGCCACTGATATGACCATGTTTCTAAGTTTCAAGTTCATGCTGCATTTGTCTTTGTAGATCGGATAAACTCTGCAGTAAAACTGCGTTAATTTATGTTTGCTTTTCTTGTTCTTTCATCATCCTTTCATTGTCAGCCTTGCAGCTTTGTAATTCGACCATGAGACTCCTCATAGTCTCGGCTAGATCTGGAGGGGTCCCTGCTACCCTCCTTTCATCGGACTCTTCGTCTCTATTGTGGGAGCCTTCTCCCACTTCTTGGTGAGTCACCATAATATGCGTTGATAATTTCCCGCGGTTGATCTTCTTCTTGTGTGCAAAAGGAAAAACGTTGGTTGTTAGTCAATATTTATATTTATTTATAACCAGTACATAATTCATATCTTCACATGTACACACACACAATAGGGGTTTTTCATTATTAACTTCGTCTTTTGATAAGGAAGGTTAAGATAAGGGGTTACTCTTTTTAAGAGTGTTCCGAACGGAGTTTTTGCGAAACTCGTTCATGAGCCCAAGAAGGCCAAGTGTTGTAACCATGCTCTGATACTAATTTGTCACATACCCACTAAGGAAAACAAAAAATTTCGTCGAATTCTCAGGAATCAGAATCCTCGAAATACCTACGGGGGTCTTAGCATAGGCTAGTTCCTTCCTTTTCCATCTCCATGTGATCGTGGGTCACGACTACAGGCTGAACAAGTATGGCATTCTTTCTCTCTTCGCGACTCAAAACTACCAGAGCGTCGAGTCTTTCAACTCTACAAACCCCGACATGACAAAATGTCGAACCCCGATAGGGCTAGCGAGTGGCAGGTTTCCCCCTTGGGGTCTTTTCCACATGACCTTGTTCTGTGTCTACACGCTTAAGCCAACCGAGCACTTATCGACTTTTTTCGATTCGAGGAAATGCGATGCATGACTTCCCTTTGATACTTTTCGCTACTCGCAACCTCGCAGGTTGAAGCGTCGAGCTCTCATGCTCTTCTTCTCCGAAATCCCGAGACACAAAAGTCATCAATGGTTGACTTCCTCTTTTCACTTCTCGCAACTCACAACCTCATGAGTTGGAGCGTTGAGACTTCGTGCTCCTATCTCGCGAATCCCTGAGATGCGAAAGTCAACAATGGTTGACTTCCTCTTTGCACTTCTTGCAACTCGCAACCTCGCGAGTTGGAGCGTTGAGCCTTCGTGCTCCTATATTGTGAATCCTCGAGACGTGAGAAGTCAACAGAGTGTTGAATCCTTTCCAGGCGACGCATGCCCACCTGTCAATCACACAGGCCCCACCTGATGGATGTTCCACGTGTTCTCATGAGCCTCGGCTCTCGACACTTCGTGACTTCTATGGTTGAAAGTGACCCCTTCCAACCTTCAAACCCCTGAACTCCCGATATACGATATCACCACAGAGTTCTGATCCAATGGTCCTCCCGTTCCTGGATCCAACGATTCAGATTTTTCTCCTCGCCAATTCGCACTTCGCGAATTCGTGAGTTGGAGCACCCAACTCTTGCGCTCTCTTCTTGTGGAACCTCAAGATGCGAGATCCCGAACTCAGACCTCTTCGGGACTGCACTGACCCTAACAACCTTACAACTCTGCAAGATCCAATGGCCATCAACTATTCGCCACTTCTACCTCGAAGTGTCTCCACCCTCCATACAACTTCTCCCATGGCTGCTTCTACGACTTAACTCCCTCGCAACTCAGTGCGATCCAACAACTATCGGATGCTCGCCACTTCTATCTCGAAGTGTCTCCACCGTCCGTTTCTACTATCCTCTGCGCGCGTTTGGACGTACTTTTTCGACAACCCAGATCTATTTCACTCCAGCTGATCTAACGATAGTTGTAGCTCCTCCTTGAACATGCGCTTCTCTTCCTTCTCCTTGGATGATTTCTTAAGTATCAAAGGTCTCGGTGTTTGCTTCTCCTCTGCGACCTTTGCAGCTAAGGCTCTGTGCACAAAATGGCACTATCCCTCCCGAGGTTCTCTTCTCTGAAACCGTGAAAGATTTCCTCGACCTCTGTGATTCCTACAGGGTCTGTGTACATGACAAGGTGCTGCCTGTCCTCCTCAGATAGACGGCTGCGATTCTCTCGCGACTTCACCACCCGCAAAGTCAAAAGACTTCCCTCTATGACTCCCGATGTCCGAATCCCCGATATGGGTGATTTTGCGACACATGTCCTCTCTCCAACGGACGATTCAGGTTCTTTCGCTATTTTGGGACTTCTGTTGTTGAGTGCCCGGACTCCCGAACTCCCGAATGCCGAAACCCCGATACGAACTCCTTCTCGGGACTTTCGCTTCTGTGGTTCTTCGCGTGAGGTTTAAACCTTGTGCAACTCTCGACAGATCCAATGTCTGTCGGCTGTTTAGACCAAGATCTGATGGCTCAGAACTATCTCTCCATTGCGCCATTCCTAAGCTGCTTGGACATGAATCCACTGTCCAGATTCTTTCCCGGACCTTGGGGATCTACGGTCCCGATTTCTTCACTGCTCGCGAAGATAAAGGAAAAAGGGTTAAGGAATTTAACACCCTCATTTATTCCTTCAATATAACAGTCGTGAATGACTACAAATCTTCCAACAGGATCTCATTCGTTGATCGATACTTATTCCTCGAATCCTCAAGGGATTCTGCGACTTCTGCACCTCTGTAGAGTCTTTACACACAGGTGCTACCTCTTCTGAGCTTTTTCAGAAAGGGTATTTATATGGAAAGATTTATCCAGGGTATCACCTAATACAGACAAGGGTATAGATTTCTCGAGAAACGACTTGAACTCTGAATTGATTCAATGTGCGTATATACATATAAATCTATTTATAAACATAAACCATACGTGGCCCTTCCATTATAAGCATGCAATCACCATTTCTAAATCAAAACATTACATAGGCAGTCTTATACTCAACCCATTCATAAAACTGCACAGACTATGAGCATATATGTCAGCATATAAATTTCAAGATGCAAGATGTAAGACACTTATAAAAAATAACACCATAAGTGAGTGCAACTGTTGAGAGGGGTGGTCGTTTCCACCCAACCATAGGCTCAACGATTCCGATAGGATTTACCACTAGCCACCCCGAGCTAAGACCGTGATGCTGCGAGACTGCGTCTCTATTTTCCAATGACCGAGAATGAGGGTTACTCTCCCTGTTGTTGGGGAAAAACACCCTACGGACTAGCAAATAGAGTTCAGACTTTGCATGTAGATATGACCGAATAGAAATTACTTTCTACCTTCATCCGTAGATTTAAATCCCCTTTTCTTAGTAAATGCATGGAAAGATCAACCTACCTCATTACTGACGTTTGATGTCGATCCTCCATTGTGCTTGACTACTTGTTCGCAATACTCCTTCCAAAGTAGACCTGCATTCAAGATGAGCAACAACTATGCATGCATACTACTTATATACTAACAGGTTAGAAATCAAACATAAACTAATCAAACCATAAAAAGTTCATGAATTGGGATGGGAAAAGCATTCTCTTTATTACTTAAAATGAGTCAACTTACAAAAGTTGAGACCGACCACTGCTCCTTGAACCTGATCCTGGGCTCCTCTTCTTCTGTCCTTCAACTGCTCTGCTTTAAATCTCCTTTGGCATTAGGAAAGGCTAAAGGGTTGGGACAATGGAATATGTAAATGGGCAGAGTTTCTTTGCTATTTTTTTCTTCCTCCAAATGGTACCCCTACCCCTTCTTTTATAGGCTAGAAGGAGCTAGGTATTTGGACGAACCCTCGGCCATGCATGGCTGGGTGTTTCAGTTAACTCACCCATAGCTTTTTGTTCCATCAGAAACTTTCCTTTCTTCATGCTTTTGTCTGTCCACGTGGGCTATTTTGGGTTAGCCAGTGTGTACACGTGTGCAGTAATGAGTTAGGGCGCGTGGGCCTTTATTCATGAGGATTTTCAAAGAGTTGTTCAGCAGTGTTTTGGCAAAGAAGGGATATGAGTTGGCCTGATGCCAGGTAAGAATGTCTGGTGCAATTTAGGGTTATAATAGATGGCCCCTAATGTGTGAGGTTCGAAGAGCATCTGATGGCCGAAATGCATTACCAATCTTTACTGATGTGACAAACGATTGAGCCCAAGGATCAGGAACCGGGAGGTGCCGTCTACAAAATAACAAATTTCTCACCGAGGCGAGCATACCCATGCTTGGGATAAAAATAGAACCATGGATACCAATCAAATACACTATAGATCCATGTCACATAACTATAAAGAGTAGCCATGAACAATACACAATGGAGCTACATCTCGAAATCAGAAAGATATACATATAGAGTATCCATCTTCCATAAGTTAATTCAGCCTGATGGCTGGAGATGATATCTTCAGAGCTCGAGCAACAACTTCAAAATCTTCCAAAACTCGGGTAGGATTGTAATATGGGTGTCCAACTGCACTACCCAGAGGTCTTCGACGACTCGTTAGTCATGGACTTGATAATCTTGATGATCGGACTAAAGGCTTCAGTGATTTCGAACAAGGACTTGATTGGATGTTTAGGATGGCCGGGTATGCGGACAAGAGACATATTGCATAGGGGCCGACTCAGGCTTAGTGACAAACTTCCCTTGGACAATAGCACGACAAGTGATGAGACTCAGGCAACATGTATGTTAATCATAAGTCTACAAAGCAGGAGGCAATGCAAACTCTCCATATGTTTGGAAGAATAACCAAACGGTGGAGGACACAACTTTATATAGCGAGAAAATATTCCTAAGGTCGTACTACATCCCATAGTCTGATGAACAAACAGACATATGTGCTTTATCCAAGGGCGACTCATTATGCTGCCAATAAAAAAAATACTTTTCCCTTTTTTTGTGGTATATTTGATTTTTTTGTGCTTTTTCGATAATTGTGGAAAAAAGAATAAAGGAATATTACGTTACAATGGAGGAACGAGTATTGAAAACATACAAGTTCAAGGCACAAGGAAAAGACTGATGTTCTAGTAAAGTGATACTTGGGAAAAATCCTCCGGCGGCCAAAGGTGTTAAGACGCAAAAACAAACTATCACAAGGCTGGTGTATAAGGTATGCAAATGCGGTTAATAAAACAAACAATGGTAACGTCCTTTGATGTAAGTTTAACGAGCCTAGAGAAGGTAGGCTCAATGGTTTTTCATATTTAGAGAGTCTGAAAAAACATAAAAAGAGACTCCATTGGGGTACCTTTTTTGAAGATAGTCTAGTCGGTTCGAAAAAGGGGTAAACTAGCACCGATTAGACGTCTATTCAAAACCATTTTAACGAGTGTGACAAGGACAAGATCACTCAACTATTTTTTCATTTTTAAGGAGTCTGAAAAAAGCTTAACTATGCACTCCGTTAGGAATATTATTTTGGACCAATTTAATGAGTGTGAAAGAATAAGGTCACTCAACGATCTTTGCAATTTTAGGGAGTCTGAAAAGAGCTTAACTATGGACTTCGTGGGGGTTCCTTCTTCGTAAGTTTAGTCCCTCAGGCCCGAAAAAGGGATAAAATTATACCTAAGAGTACTCTTTTAAAGAACGAAAGTTCTATAGAGTATACCTTTGTTCGTATAGTTGACCGTCCGGACCGAAAAAGGGGTAAACTACCGCCGGACAGACGTGACTTCAAATTTCAGTTTAACGAGCGTGAAAGGCCACAAGATCGCTTGGCAATCTTTTCATGTTTAGAGGGTCTGAAAAGGGCTTAAAAGGAGACTTGTTAGTTTTTTGGGAGTCCTGAGGGTGAGAGCAAGAGCGAAGAAGAATCATGCAAATGAGGCTCAAACTCATATTCAGGAAAGACTATAAGGACTCCCAAGCCTACAATGTGTTAGAGATGGCATGGACACCATAATGCATCCAGGACCTACCTAGGGAATCCATGTTCTGGTAATCTCTATCGCCAAGTTGCAACACTTCTAAAGTAGATATGATGATTCTGTGTTACAACCTGATGGGATTGATCCTATGGCAGAGGAAAAAGACAACGAGAAACAAAAGTCAGCCTTCAGGGTAGTAACCTAACCTATATGCTCAATTTGATTCTTGGAAAAAATTTCATGGACCGTCAAAATTTTCTCAAAACTCAAAAAAAGTGTCCCAATACCTGATCAAATCCCTCCCATATAACTCCTGAATCACTCTAAATGGTTTTTGGTATAAAGAAACTGATAAGGGAGGCCAAAAAAGTGACAAAAGAGGCCAAAAAGTCTATAAATAGAAGCTGGCAACTCATTATCACCATTGCTGATTTGAAAATTGACTCTAGAGCTAAAAGACCCCCTTTGATAAAAACGGTGATTCTGGGAGCTACAGTGGATGAAACGGACTTCCGCTTGGACCAAGTAAGTACAAACTCCCCTATCTAGCTATTCAATTCTTCGATTTTGCATTGCTTTCATTTTTTGGGCAGGCCTCGACCTTGAAAAGGTCGACCCTAGGTACACGCGAGCTGTCTCTGGACAGGCCGTGTGTACACTTGGGTAAGAGTAAAGTCTGTCCGCATGTAGACGTGACTGTCGCCTCTACAACTCGCATGGACCCCCCTTTTATAGCAAAGAATAACTAAAGAGCAAGCACTGACCCTCCTGAACTTTGTTGTGTTGGCAGGATGTATGTCTAGTGGAGGGAAAGGGAGCATGAAGCAATTAGTGAGTTGGTCGTGGGAGATCCGAATGTCGTGGCCGTGTTGAAACAATGTGGTTTACTTAAGTTCTTCCTGTGTCCATTTATGTGAGCACAACCAAGGCTACTGAATGCAAAATTGACTACTGGAACCTTGATGTAGAGGCCTTCATGCTAGAGGGGCAATCACTGGTGCCCACCACCGAGGATATCTACTTTTTGAATGGCCTCTCAAGGAGAGGTGAACCAGTCAACTTCAGGACGTTTCCTGTGGGACCACATAACATAGTGGAACTGATAGCTGAGCACTGTGAGGCTGGGACAAACCGTGTGAGCTCCCAGTTGCCCATCAATAAGATCACTAACCTATTGTTGCAGGCGATATTATTACGGATTGGGCTGATTATTGGTTCAACAGCCTTGCATCAGGCATCTCGTGCACAGATGAACTGTGCTATCTAGTGCTTGAATGCACAGATTTTTGACTGGAGTACCACACTACTTGATTGTATGAAGAGACAATTGACAGATTGCTGACATCGGACACAGAGGAACTTCAGGTTCAGGACGATTTTGTGTTCATTTTTCTTTGAGAGAGTTCTGAGCTTTAGTCCTCATGAAGTGATACGAGGACATCATGCCTCTTTTCCTGCAGTATGTAGATGGGTAGTATTACTGCCACGACAGGGTGGTGGAAGGACCAATGAGTCCTTCGATGATGAATGCTTTGCATGGTTGTCACGACAGATCCCTGTGATCGAGGATTACCCATATGCAGGGATAGATTTTTCTAGAGATCCTGAGATACCCGTGCCTCCTGGTGAGGAGCGAGGGGAGATGGGTAAGTCTCTACCTTTGTAGTTTTTTTTTGTTTGCATATGTAATTTTTTTTATATATATCATTTTTTTAATATGCCAGAGTATTTGATGGGTATACGTTTGTTGCATATAGATGTGAGACCCGTGCGACCTATCAATTATGCATGAAACATGCGTCGTCCTCGGCCAGAAGCTGCAACTACCGCCGCCAGGGGAGCAACAGTAGTAGGGAACCTCCATGCCGGAGAGGCCGAGAGGGTCCTTAGACGAGTTGAGCGGAAATTCACTGCACTCACTCGTATAGTCCCGATGGCAGAGATAGAGAACCTGCCGCCATCCATGCAACCTCATGTAGTGGGGGCACCTCGGACGTGGGTCCGATTGTTTATGCATTTAGCCCATGCTGTGGACTATTATAATAGGGCCCATAGGCCCTGAACCTATTTAGACTTTTTACGTTCCACGAGTACTACTTGTATATATTTTTTGAGGGCATAAGCCCCATGACTCGTTATTAGTCCCATTTTTGAGGCCCTTGCATCCATCTATGTACTCTGGTTATTTTATGATGTTATATATGGTTTTTTGATCTTTTGTGTCTTGTGTGCAAAAATGTATTTACATGCTTATGTCAATGTTCTTTCATATGTGTGAAAGATGCCAATCTAAAATTTTATTAGCTAGAGTATCTGTAATTTGGTTTAATCTCCTAGGAACATGAAAATATGTAATACAATCAAAGTTTCATTCTAAGAGATGTAACCTAAGGAATCGTCCGTATAAAGTTGGATCATGAACCCGATATACTCTGTTTAGCTGTGACACAACTAGTTGAGCATCGAGATAGACCCGGAGATGAGAGATATCCAATGACAAGGCGTCACAGAGAAACTCAATAACTGCACTATACTCGGTGACATTATTTGTGGTGTCACCTAAGCATATACCTCTGAAAGATAACAACTGGCCCTGAGGTGTAAAGATTACCCAATATGCGGAGGCAAGCCTCAGAGTGTGCCAACTAGCACCGTCTGCATACCCAATGAACACCTCAGAATCATTTGACATCTACCATATTGACGAAAGATAACATCAATGACATGTCCATAACACTTAAAAGAAACTAAAAAGTAATAGTACAAAGACTATACATATGTTACAAAAAGTTACCCACAGTGACCTGGCAATGAGTAATACTTCTTGAGGTAGAGCCCATTTCTAGGCTCCGCCAAAGCATTCCCTTCAAAATCAACAAAACGATAAGCGCCCTTTTTTAAAACCTCTTTTATGATGAAGGGTTTGAACCACATGGGTTTGAATTTTCCTGCCCCCAGGGGGTACTTATCTTGGTCATAGACCAGGACAAGGTTGCCTTTAGAAAAAATCCGAGGATGAATGGACCTATCATACTGAAACTTGACCTTATGTTTGTGAGCCTCGTTGGCTAGGGCCGCATCACGACGCTGCTCATTGAGCTGCTCAAGGTGTACTAACCATTCTTCAAGTGGAGAAGTGTCTGGCAATAATTTCACTACCAATTTTAGAGATGGGATCTGACATTCGATGGGAAAGACTGCCTCCAATCCGTAAACGAGTTGAAAAAGTGAGAAATTGGTTGCAGTCTTAACAAATGTTCGGTAAGCCCATAATGCTAAGTATAACATCAAATGCCAATTTGACTTGGCTGAGTTGATAGTTCGCTGTAGAATAGTCTTAAGAGTTTTGTTTATAGCTTCCACCTGCCCATTGTCTTGGGGGTAGTAGGGTGATGAATGCTCTTTCCGTAACCCAAAATTTGATGTTAATTCAGTCATCATTTGGTTCTGAAAGTGATTGCCATGGTCAGTAACAATCTCTCTCGGGACGCCAAACCTTGCTATGATCTGGTTGAATAAAAAGAGAGCTGCAATCTCTCCATCATCTTTAAACGTTGGCATAGCTTTGCCCACTTAGTGAAGTATTCTATAGCTACGATGACATAGCGGTGCCCCCTTGCTGACGGGGGGTTGCAAGTAGTGTAATCAATCCCCCACTTGGTGAAGGGACCAACTGTGATGACAGGAAACATAGGAGTGGGATGTGCCCTCATCTTTCAAGAGAAGATTTGGCACGGATGGAACTTCTTGACCGATTCTATACAATCTTTGATAAGCGTTGGCCAGAAGTAACCTGCTCGTAGAATATTTTGGGCTGTTGCCAACCCAAACAAATGACTGCCACAAGCTTCGATATGGCAATCATTGAGCACGATGACAGCCTCCTCATGTGTGAGACATCGACGTAAGATGCAGTCTACACCTCTCCGATACAACGTATCATTGAGTATGAGATAATTCTTAGCCTGATGGCGTATACGCCGACGCTTATCACGAGAAGAAGAAGTGAGGCACTTCAAAGTTTGGAGATAGATAAGTATATCTCCGTACCAGGGATCTGAAGATGTGATCAAAAATATATCTCCCCGGATAGGCGATTCTTCAGGCACAACGTCACCTGACTCAACCAGAAGTTCTGAAATAAGCTCTGCGAAGACTAGTGACTTTTTGGACTTCGCTGAAATGAAGTCTAAGTCAAATTCCTAGAGGATGAATATCCATATGCTGATTTTTCCTCCTATAACCCATCGTGTCAACATGTACTGGAATGGATTCACGACAATAATGACGGTGGTCTTGCGAAACATAACATAATGATGGAACCGTTGAACAACATGAACTGCTGCCAACACAAGTTTTTCGATATGAGAATAATTTAGTTCCGGTCCTATGAGGCCTCGACTCAGGTAATAGATCACATATTCTGAGAACAAATCATCTTCCTGAACTAAAACCATGTCAATGGTTGACTCTGCGACAACCATATATAATAAGAAATATTTGTTATAGTTAGGTGGCCGTAGCAAAGGCGCAGTTGTGAGGGCGTGTTTTAATGCATCGAAAGAGAGTTGAGAGGCTCTGTCCCAGTAAAAAGGAACTTATTTCTTTAGTAGGCGCATAAAGCCCTTGGTGATTTCGGCATAGTTGGCAATGAAGCATCATAAAAATTTCACCTTGCCTTGTAGACTCTGAAGTTGAAGAACTGTGCATGGGGGGGGCAACAGGATTATTGCCTCCACCTTGAGAGGATCGACCATGATCCCTATTGTTGATATGATGAAACCTAACAAACGTCTTGACGTTACGCAGAAACTTCACTTGTTTGGATTCAAGAGAATCCGAAAGTAGCGACAATGTTCGAAGATAAGTCTAAGGTGTGTGGGATGATCCGTTCTCTTGCGAGATCGTGATGGTAAATCATCTAGATAGGCCTCGACTATATGCTTGAGATCGTGAAAGGAAAAAGACATGGCCCACTGGAATGTGGCTTCAACTTTTTTAAGACCAAAAGGCATCTTACGATATGCGAATGTACCCCATGGAAAAATGAATGCCATTTTGTGTTGGTCTTCGGGTTTGATTTGGATTTGATTGTATCCCGAAAAACTGTCCATGAAAGAAAAGGCTTCGCAACCAGCACATTCATCAATGATCTGGTCGATGAACGGTGTTGGAAAATTATCTTTGGGACATGCCTCATTCAAATCACGAAAATCGGTACATACACGAATCGTGCCTTGTTTTTTATTGACCGACACAGGATTGGACACCCATTGAGTCAAATGGATAGGATAAATAAAACCTGCCTTTAGCAATTTCTCAACCTCAATCTTGATGGATGCTACTTTCTTGGGATTAACTGGACAAAGTTTCTGTCAAACAGGCTTGGCATCAGGATACGTTGTGATTTCATGTTCAACTATTTTTGGATTGATACCTGGCATTTCCTCTTAAGAGCAAGCAAAAACGTCATGGAATTCTTTGAAAAGATCTGTGTAGATTTGAATCTCTTCGGGGGAGAAATCTTCCCGGACGAAGACGTTCTCCACAACGATAAGGTTTCGGGATATGTTGATTGTTATACTTTCAACGATAGTTGCCATATTGCCCTCAGTATAAATTTCATGTGTAGCTAAGAGATTAATAGGATGTGGCTAATCTCTCGTCATGGTCACGGTGAATTCTCCCGCTTTGATTCAGTTTAAATCTGGGAGAAAATATGATCTGTGATGAAGATATTCCCAAGGTTTGTCCATACTAGTCATTGCTTGGATTACTGCTTCATCAGAAGGAAAGACTAAGTCTAACGAATCGACTTTAGCAAGAGAACCTTGAGCCCAAATAGGCTCTAGAAGTGGATCAGACTCTTGTGTAGGAGTCGGATCAGTGTTAGCTGAAGCTTGTTGGACTAAAGAGTACGCTACTTTAGTGGTAGACAAGGGCATGGACATGCCTGGGTGCCCTGTCTCATCCATCGCGGCTGATGGGGAAGGAAGAATCCATGGATCCTTGAAGTAAGTCGTGCGGAACGATGAAACTTGAAAAATATCAACCTTATGGTGGTTAGATATAAATTTGATATCACCGTGAGGAGGTGGGTAATCAAAGGCACCCATCAAAGATGGGCACAAACCAACTCCTACGTTGACGACACCTGGTTGAGGATTATCAATCAGCGGGAACGTAGATGCCCCCAAAGCTGGGTTAGGTCTGGAGAAAGACAATTGATCGATGGTCACTATCCGACCCTCATGTGGAAAAAATAAAACTGGGAAAACTGTAGCAACCACAACTTGCATAGCATAAGTCCAACTCTGTTCTAACAAGAGGTTATAGTCAAGGGGAGCATCGACTACCTCTACTTCGACACACACGGTCTTCCCTCCTAACTGCATGGGGAAAGAAGGAACGATGCCATGTGGTTGGAATGAATGATCGTCAAAAGAAGTGAGGAGGGTAGGTGATGGAGACAAAACGGGCTGGCCAATGGCCTTCCAACATGCCAACGACATAACGTATGTCAAGGCGCCCTCGTCGACCACCGTGCGGAAGATATTCCAAGTAAAAGTTTTCATGGGGTAAGCCACTACTATCTGAAACGCTACGTGGTAAGGCAGACGAGGTTTTAATTCGGTTGTATCTAACATGATGGTATTTGGATTACAAGTCTCAGTAGAGCCCAATGCGGTTAACAAGGCTTTTCTCTGAGAAGGGAAACTTTGGAGGACCTCTAAAGTAGACATCGCACAAGGGGTTTGTGATAAATCTTCCACCACAGAGTAGTTCTAGGTGTCCCTTGCGTTTGGGTTATGAGAAGCCTTTTTAAATGCACCTTTTGGAATGAGTGTCATTGTTTCTCCCAAAGTCTTCTCAATCTGTAGAGGAAGAGATGGGAGATCAACTTCTTTACCCTTCTCAGAAGCGCTTGGTTTACTATAATCATGAACTCTATTCGATATGAAAGCATCACCCCTAACCATATATACGTACGTGGATGAGGGATTATTCAGAGGCGGGCAGGTTTCTTGGCTGCCCCCTTCCGTGCTTGCAGAGGCTTGAGTTAGATTTTGCCATGTTGAAAGGGATTAGTCAACACTCCTTGTTGTTTCTATGTGACAAACGTTTGGGCCTCTGCAAGTCGAGGACATAGATGGGTCGGGTGGTCTTCCATGCACAAGTTTCAAGGATACCTTTCCTTCTATTTTTCAATGTTGTCCCCACCAGCATTATCATTGGGTTTTTTATCCCCCTTACCCTTCTTTCATTGTTTTTTCTTCCCTTCAAGCTGTTGGGTGGCCTTCGGGTTAGTCGAATGCACTGTGTGTACTTTCGACGTTTGGGTAGGGGGAGCAGCCAAAGTAGTAGTTTGGATGACCGCTGTGTGTTGTATGGATAACTGTTTCAATTGCTTTGTCAATTGGTGATCAGGCTTGGTTTGTGATGAACCGACAATACCATTAGCATGCGGTCCAACTCTCTGTCTAGTTTTATCCAGTATTGAACGTGGCGCATCTGGAAAGATGTTGTATAATAAACCAAATTGAGAATAGATGAGCTCAAACTGTTGAGCCCTCATGATGGCATCTTCTTCAGAGAAAACTCTAGATGTCGTGACGTATTTGGATAACTGCAGGACCAAAGACTTAAGGAACCACTCAAGAAGGAATGCTGGTGGGACTGGTACTTTGATTAAACTTTTTTGGCATCTCCATTCTCGGATGTGATCAGAGATATGGTCCGCTGTTGTCTGTTCGAAATTAGCGAGAAACTCTATGCCAGCGTCGTATATCACAGGTAACTGGAAATGGTTAAGGAAATCCATCACCAGTTCACCAAAAGAAGAGTATCTTGAGCGATCGAGCTCAATGTACCATTTCACGACACTCCCAATGAGAGTACGTTGAAACAATTGCAACTGTACGTAGTCATCTTTCAATGAGTTAGATGAGCACCAAAGATGAAAGGTAGTCACATGATCTCTTGGATCTTCATTAGGCTTGGCTTCAAACTTTGGAATGTCCGAAGGAAACTTCGTCAGCATAGGGGGCCAACGTGGATCATGACAAATAGGGTCATTCAACAACCTTGTCAAATCTGGAAAGTGTAAAGTTGCCAAGAATGGTAGTTTGGGTTGCTGCTGATAATCGGGGAAAAAGGGCCCTGGAGTTTGAATGGCACTAGGTTGCCAGGAAAAGTTTGGTTGCTGGCTCAGGTTCTGGTAGAAACCAGGGCCCTGGCCAGCGTAAGTATTTTGCATATGTGGAGACATCATCGGCTGATTTCCTAAATAGGACATAGATTGTTGGGCATGAATTGTATTCAAAGAACTTTGGGAAGGATTACCCCATGCTGGTCCCATGGGGATAGGCATAGTAGTTTGTCTGGGGTTCCATTGATTGTGGAAAGAATTAGCCCAGATCGACATTCCATAGGAGGGAACAAATCCTTGCCCTGAATTCCAAGGTCCTGCTAGGTTTGTCCCCTGTGCAGGAATAGTACCCTGCATAGGAGTAGATTGTCCAAAAATGGCGTTTCCCCCAGTCGGGAAAGCGACTGACGAGAAAGTGTTGTTACCAAATGGCCTGTTCCAAGAAAATGGTGTCGAACCTACCAACATACTATGTGAAGGTGGTCCTTGACTCCCCACTCCAAATAAACTATTGTTTGTAGGTTGCCCAACAGATTGCTGATGCGAGCCACCGAGTGAAGGGGACGAAGGAGGGATATGAACTCCTCCATAAGGAAAAGCGTTAAAAGGGGCATGAGTGCCCCCCATGTGACCTTGTAGAGGAGAGCTAGAGCTCCCTACCCCCAGACCCAAATTCTGTATAGTGGAGTAGGAAAGTACAAGACTTGTACCCGAACTAGGCATACCGTATGAGAACGGAGGGCCTGTCGCACTTGGTGTGAAAGGGGTTGTGGTCACCGCCAAAGATGGGTTCAGACCACTGTGCGAAGTAGTTGAGTTCGAGGCCATGGTGGCTCGGACCAACGACAACAGGTTAGGATATGACATCTCTCCTGTTGTGACAACCATGGTGGGAATTGAAGAATTCCCAGAAGGAGTAACAACATTTGTTTCCATTGCTGTGTTGGACATTGTCTGGCGCTCGTGAAATTGAATTGGTACAATAAAAGGTGCCAAGAAATCAATGGTTGGGGTTTCAACCTGGCCAAGAGCGATTTCTTCAAGGTCCAAAATGGTCAATTCCTCTGGGGTTTGTTCAGGCACAAAGGTTTGTAACCTAGTCACTTCAAAATACCCTTGTTGGTCTAGCTTCCGCCTTAATGGTGGTGGGGGTGGCTCCAGTGTAACCGGTGGCAGACCAAGAAGCCTTCGTGACCGGTGGATCTCGGGATCCTCCACTATGTGAGAAGATCCAAGACACTCTAAGGTAGTCTAAACACTCAAAAGTAACACACACTAAGAAAAAAGTCCCTAGAAGATAAGACAAACAAACACTAAATTCATTTGAAGAACAGTTACAACAACCAACACTAGAGCAACTTACCGTTGCAAGTGCAACTTGAACACGGAAGCACCCTCCAGGTATACTCTACAAAGAATGGCCCGATGTCTATCCTAGGTACCGTGGTATACCCCTGCATTCACTTGTGTATGTCCCTAACAAAGATTGGCAACTAGGTTGCCAGCACACGAACAGTCACCAGACGGGTACAGTCGAAAGTTGGGTAGACCACAATGAGCGGGGTATTGAGCCCGAAACCTGTCAAGGGTATCGAGAGAAAATGGTCCGGAATAAAACTGAGGACCATGAATGGATTCAAGACCCACGAAGCCCCGTGGCAAATGCAAATGACATAATCCCAAAACAAGCCCTCTATATGTGTTCTCCACTACGATTGGTCCAACTTTGGAGGGATTATCTCTGCTACCTTTCCGCACGCGACCTTGAGTTTATCCCCTGTGTTAGAGGGGGGGTCCCAGATAAATTCCATGAAATTGGACTTAGAAACTCCCTATCTCAGACTCCAATGTTTGATTTTAAATGGCCTTGAATAGTTTCCTCTCCAACCTAATCCAAGGCCCTAGTCCTGAACTAGTTTGTGAACCCTACCAACATAAAAGTCTAGTAGATTTTAAATTTAGCGTTACTTTTATGGATTTGTCTTAAGTCAAGGGGTATGAGGGTGAAACTGATGATGTGTAAAATATGAAAGCAAAAAATGAATGAAAAAGATGGAAACAAAACTTTTATTGAATGCAAAATTTCAACAACTTTTCTAAAGAAATATTTTTAATTTTTTCTAAGATTTTGGACAACAAACTCAAAGGAATTTCATTCAACTACGAGCTACTTATAATCTAAGTGAACTACAAAAACTTATGACATAAAAGACTTTTCCCTAGATAATGATGCATAAACACACTCTTCAACCAAAGAAGAAAATGAAAAGAGATTTTTTATTTATTTAAATGCTAGTAAAGCAAGAAAGGGAAAATACCGACAAGCAAAAGACCAAGAAAAACAATTCTGGCCTAAATCAAAGATCGCAAAGAATCTGATTTAAAAATCACACAATAGCAATTGTAAAAACAATGACTCTCACACTTGTCTAAAAACCGTAATTTTTTTTATTTTTCTGACAACGTTTTAAATGAGGAAAAGCAAGCTAAGGGTAAAATTAATCCTAAGCTACTGACTGTTCAAACAGAGATTCAAACACCTGAGAGAAATAATTATTATCAAGGAAAAGGATGATTTCCTTACCCTTAACAACAAGTATCCTGTACAAGCACACAACTGTTACTCAAAAAACATGCGTGCAAACACGCACTGAACAAAGACAGAGGGCGTGTACATGCGGGCTGACCTTGTACAGGCCGCGTGTATATCTAAACTCTAAGAAAAAATGAAAATAGACAGACCAAACTAGGAAGAGACCACTGATATTGATAATCAAGATCCCTTGAAGGCTTGGATACTCTTTCTAACAGAAAAACAAATGATGCAAGGAAAAAAATAATAAGGCAAAAACAATCTGAGATAGGACTGTTAGCAAACAAGACTCAGACAGAATTCCAGAAAACCCCCTGAGAATGTGTGATTCTAACAGGGAAGAGGAGGACTGCCTCTGAGGTTCTTTGAACTCCTACATGCTATTGCTACCTCTACATATAGCATTCACACATGGGTTGTAAGAGGATAGGGCGTGGGTACACGCGTGCAGACCTTGTGCAGGCCGCATGTACCTTTGTGGGTCCCAAAAAACACAATCAAGCAAAATTCAGGGAAAGCTAGTATGGAAAACCAGAATCCCTACTAGCTCAGACCTTACAGAAACGAAAAGAAAAGACAAGCAAGAAAAACTAATCTTTAAACTACCCAAAAACTAAATAAAATTCTAGGAACCCTAGAGATTCTCCCCAGTATGGTCGCCAATTCTGTTCTTGGGGAAAAACACCCTACGGACTAGCAAATAGAGTTCAGACTTTGCATGCAGATATGATCGAATATAAATTACTTTCTACCTTCATCCCTAGATTTAAATCCCCTTTTCTTAGTAAATGCATGGAAAGATCAACCTACCTCG
>ML782151.1:265092-305777 GCA_009831015.1 Picea engelmannii | reverse complement strand
ATCAAACATAAACTAATCAAACCATAAAAAGTTCATGAATTGGGACGGGAAAAACATTCTCTTTATTACTTAAAATGAGTCAACTTACAAAAGTTGAGACTGGCCACTGCTCCTTGAACCTGATCCTGGGCTCCTCTTCTTCTTTCCTTCAACTACTTTTCTTTAAATCTCCTTTGGCATTAGGAAAGGCTAAAGGGTTGGGACAATGGAATACGTAAATGGGAAGAGTTTCTTTGCTATTTTTTTCTTCCTCCAAATGGTACCCCTACCCCTTCTTTTATAGGCTAGAAGGAGCTAGGTATTTGGACAAACCCTTGGCCATGCATGGCCAGGAGTTTCAGTTAACTCACCCATAACTTTTTGTTCCGTCGGAAACTTTCCTTTTTTCATGCTTTTGTTGGTCCACGCGGGCTGTTTTGGGTCAGCCAGTGTGTACACACATGTAGTAATGAGTTAGGGCGCGTGGGCCTTTATTCAAGAGGATTTTCAAAGAGTTGTTCAACAGTTCTTTGGCAAAGAAGGGATATGAGTTGACCTGATGCCAGGTAAGCATGTGTGGTGCAATTTAGGGTTATAACACTCCCCCTTATCTGCTATCACTCACTCTGTATTTTCCAGAGTTTTTCTGCCTTCCCTCACGTCTGCCCCCTTCTCACTTCTCCCTCAGGCCTTTTTTTCCTCTTGCGAGGTTGTGTGTGGCACGATTTCCCTCACACTGGTCAGGCCTGATGGATCTATGGATGGGCGGTTCACCCCCCCCATCCATAATTACTCATGAGGAGCCATTTACCTACCAATCCCGGCGAGTCATTTAATTCGGGGCCAGCAAGCCACTCTTGGTTCTCCGGGCCAGTGAAGTCCAAATACGGTATTGGTTTTGGTGGAAGTTAACACCACTTTTCTAGGTTCCTTCCACCACCTTTCTTCAGCCAACAATATTGCAATATATATATATGTATGTATGTATGTATTCATAATATTATTCACATTCATCGACCTTTTTCACAAGGTCCATTCACATCACACATTCACATTTTTGAGTTTGCCACAGTTCTTGGCCAGTATAGTTATTTTTACAAACTGGGGGAAACAGGGTGTTACAATGTTACTTTCAAAATATCTTTGTTGGGAAATTACATGCATGGGTATTGTTTTACTTCATTCACTAGATTTGGATAAGGAAATGTGAGATTTTATAATTTTTTTAGTTGCTTAATTTTATGATCATGTTTTGACGATAACTCCCAGTTTTGGGGAAGTGCAGGACTTTTTTTCATTTATTGTTTCCCTGAATTTGATCCTAACATTATGTCAGTTACTAAAATGTAATTTGAGATTGTCTTCTCAATTTTCCATTACATTTATGATATTTATCAAATTTTGAGGATATTGGGAATGCTTTGGGCACTTACATAAAATCAAATCTTGAGAGCATTGTGGTAGGTTTATGCACATATGCACACATTTATGTTGAGATATACATTAGGAAGGATCTTTCAAACAAAATGATTCTAATATGGAAAAATTTAAATACACACAGGTCTTGGATTATAACAATACAACATTTGGGTGCAAGATATGTTATCTTCTAGGGCATTTACAAGCTATTTGTCCTCATGCTAAATCTCATTATGGGGGAATTGAGTTCAGATACTAACCTTGATTAGAATGAGGTGAATCGGGACGCACAAGTGCCAAATGGGAAATCCACTCCTTTTTTGGGGGATAAAGCAGACTAAATCGATACATGACTTTCCTCCTCAAGGAAGGTTCTGACAATTGATACTCCTCTAGGTGGAACATAAAGACAAATCGTGAAATTGATACCTCGGATCTAAATAAGGAACCAGTTCCTTCTAAGAACTCTGACCTTCAACCTTCTAACTCATAGTTAGTTACCATGCCTCATGTTTTAGTGGGGTGGAAAGAAGTCAAAAAGATGAAAGGGAAAAAAAGAAAGATCGAAGATTGTCTTATAAATGGAAAAAATGAAATGTGTATTTCTAATGTAATTTTAATCTTGTAAGTATAGAATACACTTGTACTCTTGTAAGTGCAATATGTACCTAGAATTGTTTTTATTTGTAAAGAATGCGATTTTCATTTTATAATAAAGCACACTCACAAGAGGCATGAAATTGGTTGAGAATGGAGTCTATAGACTTTAGGTGGATAGATAGAGTGTTCATTAAGAATTGAATTAGTATATGATGATGATGGTGGTGGTGATTATTGACCAATTGATAGGGAGTTAATTGATTTTCTCTAACATTTTGTTTATATGATCTAAAAAATAATGAGGAGAAACCTTCCTAGTTCTCTTTGGTTTTCATGAGTTAACAAGTTCTAAATATAGAAGTGTTGCAAATATTGTGAATTTGAGACCCAATATGTGCATATGCTTAATCATCTAAAATAAAAAAAAAAATCATCTTTCACTTTCTTTTTATCACACAGGTTACATATTGTTTTTTTCCCACAGTCTTTCCCATGATCCAATTTCACTATGAAGATTGTGAGAGTCAGTTCTGGTTTTAGCAAGCTAATTTTCTTCTTTGCACTAGCTATAACAAAAATATACTTTTGACCTTCCAACTTGGGATTAATTATCTCATGATATTTATAGTACATCAACTTTATCTTACTCTCTATTTCTTAAGTTAAACCATCATTTTTCTTTAGACTTAATGTTGATAGTGTTTTTAATGGTAATAATATTTTGTAGAGTGACCTATCCCTCTATCCTCCAATGGCTTATCCAAAACTCCACATATTTATTACACTCTCTCTTAAGTTACAATTGGATTTTACTGGTTAAGAGCTTGAAACCATCTCTCAATCGAGAGTTAAATTTTTTTATATATACAAAATATTTTTTCTCCAAGCCTCTTTTTGAGGCTCTCCATTGTAATTCTTATTTACATTGAAACCTTCTTTCTTTGCACCAAAACCCTCATTGTTTGCACTGAAACTCTATTCCACCCTAAATGCTCATTTTTTCAATATGAAACTCTATTCCACCTTAAGCCCTCACACACCAACGACCATAACAATTTCACATTAATGACCAAGACAACCCCATTAATAACTAGGACAATCACATTAACCCGAGTCTCAAGGTATGTATAAATGAACACCATTTTTGTTTATGTGAGAATTTATACTTTCTTATGTTTTTATTAATTTTTTGTTGAGATTTTTTCATTAACCAATGTAGATCCATCTTAAGGGTTTTGGGATCTAGAAAAAATGTCGCATCTAAGCTTATTTGCAACGTCCATGGTTTACCCATTGTTGAATCACTTCAATCCATCGTTTGAATATTTAATAGACACATGTACCCTAACCATTGCCTGATCACCATAATTGTTATGCAAAAAAACCCACTGACAGGAGATCTGGAGCCAGGGAATTCGATCCTCACGAGGAGCTAGGAAGAGTCACTAAAGAGAAGGGTTGCCACCTTCATTTACATATTGGGCCTTAATCCATGGGATATTCCTACTCAAAGGCATTCATTTCTCTAGTTCAGTCTATGGCTCCAATGAAATGAAATCAGTCTCAACCACAATGTTTTGTCAAACGTTTGGACGAAATACCTCAATTGGACCTCCCATCTTTGGAGCTAAGAAATAAATCCCTCATTTTTTCTGAGAGGGATTTAGTTGGAAAATTTATAGGCCTTTGGCCTAGCCAAAAATTTGTGGAAGCATGGGTAGCAAAGAAATTGACCTCGAAGATAAATGGACAGGCAATACCATTTTCCTATGGTCATGGTTATTTCATCTTTCTCTTTTTAAAAAATGAAGAGACATATGTGTTATTCATATTTGGGTCATACTTCATAGGTTCTAGGGGAATGTATCTATCCCCATGGACCTTTGAATTTAAACCATAACATGATATTATAAAAACCCCAATGTGGGTAAGGTTATCTCATCTTTCAGTTATTTTCTTGGATGAATGCTCTCTAAGAGAGATTGGAAACAAGCTAGGTCATTTTATTGACTTAATAGAACAAAAAGGGAACCTATATTCTTGTGTGAGAATATTTGTGGAGGTGGAACTAGAGAAGGGACTCCTAGAAACTTCACAAATCAATATGGATATGTGGAGGCACCATCAAGTGCTAGATTATGAACAAATCCCATTCAAGTGAATGGTTTTCCATGCTTATGGACATTTTGCTAAAAACTGTCGAAAAAAACAAGAAGAGTATCCCCCATGAAAGAAACAACCAATGATATAATTTGAATTCAAGATGGTCCCAAGAAGGTTAAGGAATTTTTAGCAAAAAGGGCCATCTCATACAAATCCATCACAAGAGGGTATGTCTACGTCAAGAAACAACAAATTTGAAGTTCTTGGGAACTTAGAGGAAATAGTAAATCCTAAAAAGGAGATTGAAAAGGAACATGTAGTAGTTATTAATCCTAAACCAACTCATCCTAGTATTGGTTTAGATCCATCCTTGAGGATCTGGTTTTCAATGCATAAGAAGAAGAGGTGGAAGTAGAAGAAGAAGAGGAAAATGAAGAAGATGAAGAAGAGTCAGAGGAAGAAGATGAGGAAGAAGAGGAAATAGAGGAGGAAGAAATGGATTCAAGTCGGGAAGAGAAAAATATGCGGAGCTAGAACAATAGGACCATATTGAGCCCACTAAACCCATCTCCTTTGTCGAAGCCCTGAAGGAGGCACCAAATCCTTCCCCTCCTCTTACGAGGGTAGAAAATACAACTAGGATCAAATAACTCATGAGGTAGAAAAAAATATCCACTTGGGATGTCAGGAAACCCTTTAATTTATCCTGATATAATTATGTTTTGCTTATGTGTTTTACTTTGTAATCAGTTTGTGAGAATTTATCCTGTACTCAAGAAACTGAGAGGAAATGCCCTAGTAGAAAAATTTAATTCCCTCCCCCCCCTTTGTGAAGGTAGATGAAAATCAACAATATTATTCATCAACACTATACCAATGTTGTTGGATATGCCACAACCCCCGTATAATATAATATTTTGTTTCAGTAAAAAAAAAAAAAACTCAACATAGAGGGATCCGATTTCTTAAAATGTAATTTTTTTTGTTATTTATTATGAAGGAATTAATACATGACATGGAATTAAATGATAAAAAAATTTACACCTTAAGAGATTTCATCCCTCTTAGTGCTTGATAGATCCGTATTTAAGATAGATCTATGCTAGCTTAATGTTTTCTAGATATTTTCAGTATGTATGTACATACATACATGGTGACATCTATGTTTTATTGGGATATAAAGCACCTCACTACTCTTGGTGCAATTAATATTGTATTATCATATCATTTAATATAAAAAACACTTCGTGGAGGGAAAGAGTACAATACAATTAGGCCATTTAAAATTTTGTCACTTCCTGCATTATAGTTATTCCATTCTAATGCTATAATTATTCAACATAAAACATCCATTGCATTTTTAATGGATCCAATTTTAATAATCTAAATGCATAAATAAACATAGCAATTTGCAACCATTAAATGAAAAAATAAAGATACATTAATCTAGATTACATAATTCACAAGAAGGAGCAAGTGAAGAGAAACTTACCAAAGAGTTGAATAAATCAACTTACTTACAATGCCATGAATTTTGAACCATTACACCCCAATCTTTGATCCAACTTGCCACAACTGAGTGTGGGGGATGACTATCCTCCCAACCAACCTCTCAGTGAAAACAATTGAGATCCCTGAGCTCTCAATCAACTACCTATACTAACTTCCAATCCTTTTCATTGGTTTCCCAAGAAAAAGATATCACACTTCTTTCTCCACCTTCATTATATAGAATTCTTTTTGTCCATCCATGCAAAGAAACTCCATGCATAGGTTCCATTTTTCATCTTTCAGTTTTAACCTTTTCTTAATTTAGCTTTTCTTTGATCCCTTTTTAGTAAATTATCTTCTTTTTTTATATTATTTATTATTATATTTTCTTAGTTATTTTATCATATTTGTATTTATTTATTTATTATTATTCCTTTTACTTTAATTTATTATTTATTACTCAAATTGAAATTACAGGGCATTACATACTCCCTCCCTTCAAGGAACTTCATTCCGAAGATAACTTTAATTATATTACTTATATGTTTTTATTTTCTCCCCATATCTTCCACAATACCCCTTTTTCTAACTAGTATAAGAGTCACCCAAGTGACCACAACAAGCATCGAAAGTCCACGTCACAACACCGAGGAAACACAAGTACTCTTTATATTTTCTTCCCAACTTTCGGTACCAAGACTAAAGCTTATTGGTCTAACTAGAGCCCTAAGGCTTGAGACCTCATCTACATAAGAAGATATCCAGTATGGTACTCATGTACCCCATACATCTTGAAAGGATGGCCTAAAATTCCTCTACAAATCCTACTAGGTACCTAGCCCTAGGCCTTAAATTCCAATCTCACAACACCAATGGTGGGTACTAATCTAGCCCCTCTTTTGGATTTCAACATCACAACTCCAATATCAGGCACTATGTCCTTCTCAAGATGGTCCTATTTTCCACCGATAATTATACAAGGAAAAAGAACCATTGGCATAAGTTGGTTGATTGAGTTTGCCTCCAACCCATAAGGTGTTACTTTGTAGATATTATCCTTCGTAGGTATGGGCTCCCATGAGATCATCAAATAAAATGACTCTCTCAGTCCATTGGTGGATTTCCTATCAATCACAACCCCACAACATGAAACCAATGAATTAGTTATAATCATAATATTACCATCTCATAGAAAAGAATCTGCATGCTAGCTCTTGCATGTCATCATGAGAACACGAACATTGTTGTCATCACGACATCCTGAATAGTAAGGCACCACATGCTCATACATGTTATCATAAAACATTTTATCTTAAAAACTTCATGCAATCACTACATGCCATCACATCATGAAATATTATCATAAGATTATAACCTCAACATATATTTATCAAAGATATATCATTACATCAACATAATAAGTGGAATTACATGTTAACATAAGATCATAACATAAGATCATATCATAAAATCATGAATATGATAATCATCTCAACACATAAAACATGTAGAGAAATAAAACACCATCATGATTCATCAACAACATCAATTTTGCTAGCCTGCATAAATAAATAGTGAATATCATCTTTTATATATAATGTAATAAATATCATCAAAACATCCATCTAGTACATAGGTCCACTTGGTTAAATTTGTAATCCAAACCTAACTCTACAAATGATCATTAGTACTATGAGTGCCATGTGATCATCTAGATACCAATCATTTCTTGATTATAATTTCCTCTTCTTTTGACAAGAATGTTGACAATTTACAGGATATGTATAGTCACATTATTAGTATGTTAAAGATTTCATATATTTTTCCTTGTCTAAATACATTATTTAATTTCACATAAATCCCATCATATAGAGCCACAATCTCTAGTCATGCATTATTTTCTAATCCTAATGGATGTCGATGGCCTCCCACCTATTCCAACTGGTTCATTTTGGTAGTTTTCCAGTTTGGCATTTTTTTTCCTAGTTTTTGGGTCCCTGATTTTTGGGGCCGTTTTGAGGCCCTAAACAATGTTTTTAGGGATCGACACAATTAGAATGTAGATGGAGTCAAATTGTGACGACAACATGTGCAGTCCTTGGATATCCTTTTCCAACGGGCTATCGTGCGCCTAAAACGAAGATTGTATGCAAAAGTTACGACCTCAGGAAGTTGATGTACTAACTTACCCCAACGGGGCCCACATGAATTTTGGTGCTTCATCTCCTAGGGTTAGGTTTTTGGATGTCTAGGTTTTTGGAATTCATGTTTATTGTAAAAAGGCCTTCAGAGCCTTAAATCATCAATATCAAAATTCAAATTCTTGACTTTGTATATCTTTTGATCATTACACAAGGTTCTTACGTCCCTTTACATTTTTTGTTTATTCACTCAAGGACCACTATACCTAATAGCATGTAAATACTAGTTCATCATTATTTAAGTTAACATGGTTCACTCTTGGAAGAATTATCTCACATGATCCAAATACACAACTAGTCTTTGTCATAGTAGCTTCTTACTCTTCATGATAGGTGTTTACTCGTCAATCTATAAGACTCAATTTATCACATGGTCCATTTCCTTTTCCTTTTAATTCCCATAACTTGGATGTAGACAATTGTTATATTTAAACATTCAAATTGTAATATATTCCCCAGTCTACAACTTGTCATCCTTAACCAGTTGTGAGTCCTCTAGTGCACAATTCCCTATATTGACACCTTAAAATGATATGGGTAATCACAATGACCCTTACCAATCATCCTTAATAATCATTCATATTTCTCTATCCACTCATCAATATCTTTAAGAGAACTTTCCTCTTGGGTGAGACACCCCTTCACTATCATTACATAATTTTTCCTTAGGATTTATTAATTTTTCGTAGTTCCTCTAGTACTTCAATGCTATCCCTTAGATATACACCTTCAAGGAGTCATGTGAGATTGAATTAACTACTCCAATCATAAAAATTCCATACTATTGTTACTCAATTTGACCACCTTACTTAATTATCACTAATCTTTCCATGGCTAGGAGAATATTTCCATTATGATAAGGTGTTTCCCCTTTTTACTTGCAAAAAGTTCACCATATATATTTTTTCTTGTTTTCTCCCACCCTACAGGAACTCATGGGTTTATTACCTCTTTAATATCACCAAACTTCCTATAGTTCCTTAAAATGACTTTCATTATTATCACGATCATTTAACTTCAATGGTTGATTGAAAATATTGACTTCCTAATATACATCATCCTTATTTAAAAGTCTTATAATGGACCTTATCATGTTCATATATGGAAATAATTTTTTGATTCCACAACCATTTTCTACAAGGTTATTCATTCACATGATACCTCAAGAGTGCTAAGTTATTTAATCATGATTATTCCCTAAATATAAAACCTTCCATCTTGTTCTAGGATAGACTATTGCTTCTTGTTGGTTTCTTATACTCGTTTGTGAAACTTCCACTTACTCACCTTATGTATCTATGTATTACTATTTTTTGTTCATCTCATCCTTCCAATTTGGTTATGGTTATGAGGACCACAATAAGTTATTTTCATTAGAAAATTTGCAATTTTGTCCTTAGCCCTTTCTTTGTAAGGTAACTTTGTCAGATATATACCACTAAGATTGGGAATCAAACTTGGAAACTTTTCCTTCATTTATTAAAACCTTTTTAAATATACTTAATTTTCCATATTCTCATTCTAAAAATAGATTTACTATCCTTCTAGGGGTAGTTTCATACTATCTTTAAGGTATATAGCTTCCATTTTTTACTTCATTTGATGTGTACTTTCGGGGAATTGTATCACTCTTCTTTCAATTTGATCATTTATATTTTTTCCACATATTTCTTGAATAACTAGTGTCTTCTTTATTGTTCGACAACATAGGTATTGATCAGAAAGTTCTTTCGGATTTATCACATAGGTTTTTTTTATTTTTGACGTTTCGTAGTTTGGTCCGAAACATCGAAAATAAAAAAAACCTATGCGATAAATCTGAAAGAACTTTCTGATCAAAACAATGGTCGCAAAAGCCTTAGAACAAAAACATAGGTATTCCAATAAAGGATGAAAACCTTCTGTAACCACTCACACAACCATATCAAATATCAACACACTGATGTTTTTATGTGGTAAAACCTCTATGGGGGACATCCACGACCCCAACCACATGGCCACTTGAGGTAATTTATTAATGCAAAAGAAAAATATTTTACAAGAGAGTTTATCATAATCGATAATAAAAAAATGACTAATCTGTAAACTGTCGTGGATATTCCACTATAACATTTTGTCACACCAAATCTAATAAAATATTGAAATCTTTACTATTAAGGTTAATTTCCTTTCAATCTTCAAAATACTTACTTACTGATAGAATAGACAAAACACAGAAAAATAGAGAACAATAAAATTCATTCACACCATCCATAAATAAACACAAGATATGACATGGAAAACCCAATACATGAGAAAACCCAACTAGAAGATGAGGCTTCTTTTCTCTGGTATAGAAATGATGCAAGTATAAAGAAATAGGCACTCTCTATGGAGTTTCATTTGAATTGTGGCCTATATGTATACTACATAATCGCTCCCCCTATGTTGTGCTCACAAAATACCTTACTCAGTTATGGAACAAGATACAATGCAAAAGAATGGAACCCCCTCTCCTCCTAGTGGCCCGAGGTTTAACATAGCTTAATAGCCATATAGGGATAGGTTTTTTGACTTCCTAAACATTCAATTGTGATAATGTTTTGGAACTTATATAATGTTCTTAGAAAATCCACTACGTGGCTAGCCTCAAAATGGTTCCAGAAGATTTTTTATTGTTTTTTGGACCCAAATTTCCAAATTTGGACCAGCCCCCAAAATGGCCCTGCAAGATGATTCCTCCAATTTTTCCACCCAAAAAGTAGTGATATAGATGAAAAACAATATAATGATCCAATCTGGATCAATGCCTCTCCATTCTCTTTAAAGAGAGATCATGGACCAATAGGGTGTTAAGCCATGTATCAATGTAGCCGTTAAGATTCAGGAGAATATGAGCCATAAGATCACTTTATATGGGGAACATATCATGACATCCATATTCAAAATGAATACTAAAGAAACATTCTTTAACCTAACAACACATTATACCATGTTGATATTAACTAACTCCTAAGTGTCTAAATATCCTAACATCCCCCCTTAAGAACAACTTGGGATAGGATTGAAGGATTTACAAATGCGACACAATAGTAGAAGGAAGGAGGAATTAGAGCCTATCCCCCATTAATAAAAACTTCTTGAACTCCTAACATATGTCGAAGTTTGGAAAATTTCACTTATGTAAGATACTTTGTGAAAATGTCTACAACTTGATCTTTTGTAGGGAAAAAATAACTTCAATAACTCGATCATGAATGGTATTTTTTATGATGTGTATGTGTATCTCGATGTGTTTATTTTGTTGGTATTGAATTGGATATTTGGCTATCTTGATGTCACTCTGATTTTTGCACCAGAGTGTGGTCGGATGCTGCTGCTAGAATCCAAACTATGAAAGGATCTGTCAAAGCCACAAGGATTCTTGACTTGCATTAACTATTGCTTGGTACTCTACTTCTACAGAAGAAAGAGAAATATATTGTTGTTCCTTACAAGCCCAAGTCATGGGTCCAAAACCAAGGTTGAAAACATATCTTGTAGTAAAATTTGGATCATTAGGGTCTCCATCATAATATGAATAAGTGAAACCAACCAACAAAGGAATCCCCCCTAAACTATAATGTATCTCAAAATGAATTGTACCTCAGCCATACTGAAGTATCCTTTTAGATTTTTTGCTATGGCTTTCATGGGGTGTTTTCATATACTGGGAAATAAGACCAACAACAAAGGAAATACTAGGATATGTATGAGTCAAACATAAGAGGCTACCAACTAACTTATGGTACAAAGTGGCATCAACTTTGGGAGTATTACATGTGGTAGAAAGTTTAATTCCAGATTGGAAGGGAGAAGGGGCTAGTTTAGAATCATCCATGTGAAAGTGGAGAAGAAGGTCACAAGAATACTTATTTTGGGAAAGAAATATTCTTCCTTGGTTTGAAATACTTGGAGGCCAAAGAAATAATGCAAATAGCCTAAGTCTGTCATTTCAAATTTATTTTTAAGGTTGGATTTCACATGGGTTAAAAGTTTAGGATCACTACAGTGAGTATTAGGTCATCAACATAAATAGAAAGGATTATAATATGGATTTCTACATTATTAGTATAGACATTAGGGTTAGAATGACATCTAGAAAAGTTGGTATCAAGAAGAAAGTTGTCCATTTTGGCATACCAAGCTTGAGGATCTTTCTTAATACCATAAAGAGTTTTCTTAAGGCGACAAACAAGGTTGGAGTGATTCTTGACATAATTGTGAGGTTTCTCCCTATAGATTTCGTATTTCAAGTCCCCATGTAATAAGTTGGATTTAAAATCCATCTTATGGACCTCTCATTTATATGAGGAAACAAGGGCTAGAAAAAGCCGGATGGAATTCATTTTGGCTACGGGGGAAAAGGTTTCATTATAGTCTATGCCTTCAAATTGAGATAACCATTTGGAAACTAGCCAAGCCTTGTGTCTTTCAACACTTCCATATGATGCATACTTAGTTCTATACACCCATTTACATCTAACAAGTTTTTTTCCTTTAAGAAGAAGTACAATATCCCAAGTACTATTTTCCATTAAAGAGTGATACTCTTCATTCATTGTTGTGTCCCAATCTATATGAATTGAAGATTTTGCAAATGTTTCTGGACCATGAGTCAATGAAACTTTATCCAAAAGAGAAGAGGCTTGCTAGAACTATGAAGGCACCCGACGCTGATATGAAGGATCACCAGTAAGATCAACAACTGCTTCTCGTGTTGAATAGACCTATTTGTGAAGCGACGGTATCGGTTCAGGTTCATGTTCAATGGACTCATATGGATGAAGTTGAGTCGGCGGAGGTGGATTTTCATCCTCACTATCATCATATTAATAAGAAGAAACTATAGTAGGAATATAATATGGCACACAATTCAAATATGGATCATAGGCAGAAGATGGAACAAACGCAAAATTAGGCTTGTAGTCCAAGATATTTTCATCAAATTTAACATCTTTTCTAATAATATTTTTATTGGAATGAGGTTTAAGAAGTATGTAACCTCTGACACATTTAGAATATCCAACAAAAATACACCTCTCACTTTTAGGATATAAATCTTTCCTTTTCTCATCAGGAATGTGAGCCCATGCTATACTATCAAATACACAAAAGTGGTTTACAACTAGCTTAATTTTAGTCCATGCTTCTTTGAGAGTTATATTTTTTAGAGCCTTTGCAGGAGTGACATTTACTATGTAATTTGCACAGTTGATGGATTTATCCCAATAATGAAGACTTAATCCTTTATATTGGATCATATAATTAGCTATTTCCTTTAATGTACAATTATTTCTATCAACAACACCATTTTGTTGTGGTGTATATGGAAAAATATGTTGCATTTGAATTCCCTATGCAGTGAAATAACTTGTAAATTTATTGTTCACATATTCACCTCCATTATTTGTTCTTAACCTTTGAAGTTGATGTCTAGATTGTTTTTCTACAAGGGCCTTGTAGGTAAAAAACTTGTCAAAAAATTCACTATTAAGTTTTAAGAAGTAAACCCAAGTGTGTCTGGAGAAGTCATCATTGAAAGTTAAGAAATACTTGCACCTAGAGAAAGAAGGAGAAGAAAGCGGACCACACAAATAATTGTGAACATGCTGCAAAGGGGATGAGACATGTCAAGAGGCACGTTTGTCAAAAATGTCTCGATGATGTTTACTAAGAACACAACCAATACAAACAACATCTCTGCAAGAAACAAGAGGAATAGCACTCACCATGTGTTGATTACATAGTTTCTGCAATGAGCGATAATTTAGTTGACCAAACCGCTCATGCCAAAGTTTGTTCAAGTTATTGCTATGAACAACAATAACTTATGGAAAAGATGATGACCCAATTTTTTCAAACATATGGAACCTAGTAATCATTAACAATTCTAGTTTCTAGGACATGCTTAGGACATTTTAAATCCTTAATTAAAACTTGGTGAGGTGAAAACGCTATGGTTTTACCCTCACTTGAATGAGTGATCAATTTGATACACTAATAGAAGGTTTTAGGAAAGACTTGGAATACACAATACATCATTGAAATGACCATTATCCATATGGACTGTTCCAAACCATACAACACTAAGAGATCTATCATCACCAACAATTTTTTTTTTTTGTGTTACATTCATTAAGAGTAGAAAATATGACTTTATCCTTAGCCATATGATAAGATGCTTCAGAATCAATAAGCCACTCATTGAAAGAAGTATAAGTTGCATTGAACGGGAAACTAGAAGTAGAAAGGGCATTCCCATGAGAAGAAGAAGAAGAAGAATCTATATTGATGTTGTGATTCTTCATTGTTTCTTCTAAGGCTTCCATCTTTTAAAAAGATTTAGAATCCACAAGACCATATTTCCCACAAAAGTTGCAATGTATGTTAGTCTTCTTACTTTTAGATTTTTCTCCTTTGTCACCATTGGGATCAGAAGTTTCTGTAGAGGGTTTGGGACCCTTGTTTTTCTTATTGTTGTGGTGAGGATGTTGCTTCTTGGTATTCTTGGATTTATCTTTTTGTTGGGCCACTAAGGCTTTGTTGGATGTACCTACAATGTTGATCAATCCAAGTTGCACAAGCTTATCTTTCTCTCAAATCATAGAATCACAAAAATACTTGAGATAGGTTTCTTTATAAGAACTCCATAGATATTTTGTGGTTGCATAAAAGGTATATACAAATTCAACACATGCACTACCAATCTTGGCAAGAATAACACATATGCATTGGCTGTCATTTAGATCTAGTTTGTAGTCTATACATAAAAGTATAAGTATTTTAAGCTTAGATAAGTAATCGTCAATGAAAGGAAAGTCATTGGGACTTAAAGTCATTAACTGATTTTCTATCTGGTGGGCTCGAATAATATTGTTTTTACCAAACACAACTGGAATCTTTTCCTAAGCTTCATCGTAGGCATTGATTCCTTGAAGGAGAAACCTTAAATAAGGAGAGATGAAAATTCTGATTAGTCCACATGCTTAATCATTATTATTGTCCCATTTTACTTTATTTTCATCATCATTGGGTTCTCATTCTTTTCCCAAGGTAATCCGGTCCAATCCTTTACTTCTTAGTACATCCTCCATATGAGATTTCCATGAGAACTAGTTGGTACTGGTAAGAAAAACATCATTGAGAGAATACATATTAAAATATGCAGAGAATATGGATTTAAAAGTTGAAACTAATGGTCTAGATGGAAATCTCTCAAAAAAATATGTTGTTAAAAAAAACCGACATTGAAAACAGACTTCAGATGTGAAAATTATTCCCTTTTGAAAAAATTCATAAAGGATAACCAAAAAGACACATGGTAAGTAGAAGTTGGTCCATGTGGTGATGCACCTCTTTATCTAACTTTCCCTATAAGCTCACTTTTACAAATAAGTTACTTATGAAGTGACTCACTTTTATAGAATAAGTGGGAATCCATTTTACAATGAGGTTACTTTGTAAATTAAAGTTAGATGCAAAACAATAACTAAAAAGAATAGTAAAGCTGCTTATAATGATTCACTTTTATAAATGAAGTGAAATGCACTTTACAATGAAGGCATGGAAATTTTCAAAAATTGTTGGCACAAGGGTAGACCCGGGGTTCAACGCTCAAGAGCGCACCAAAAAAACCCTAACTACCGGCCCTTTCGGCAACACCTGCGAAGTATATGAAGTCTCACCCAAGGTAGAGGCAGGGGTGGTTGCAGGACTCAGATGTCTGCAACCTTAGCTGGGACACTGATATGTGATTATATCTTTTACATGGAACTTAGCATGGATCATTCGTCAATATTTAACCCGTATGGTACTTCGCAGATAACACAGAGCATCGCAACGAATACTTATACTGAAGATGGTCCAGTACTTAGCCACATAAATATATGTTAGGTTCAATAGATCAAACACTAAGCATCTTATATATCAGATCTAACATTCATTCATATATCATCAACACAAAGCATAACTAGATCTACTTAATCACATCCAACACTTAGCCAAGAAGGAGATAAACACATTATATCGAAGCACAAAGAACAATACAAATAGTTACCATGGTTCACCCCCACCCTGGGGTTACGTCCACAAAGTCTTCTTTATATTATCTCGGTCAAGCAATTACAACACAGAGCTTCAATGATCCTTACTTCGCACAGGATAGAAGATTTGCGCATTTCGATAGATCCTTCTTCCTTGTGATTAACACAAAACCAAAACAACTTGCACTTAGCGTTCCGATCTCCTTACAATCATGCACAAAGTACTTGCAATATACGTCTGACCACACAGGTCTAGCTACTAGCACTAAGCCTTTAGCTATACATTTACACTAAGTTGTCCCCATTACTTACATTTCCTAAGTATCTATTTATAGATTACAAAATGGGCCTAAACATGGGTAAACCCACGGGCCGATATCCCTTTCCCTTTACATCAACCCAAAATCCCTAAAAGGTACCCAAAAATAGGTCTTGCTTGCTTTGCATTGCGCTCTATCTTTAGCAAGCTGTCACAGTCCCAAAATGGTCAAATATGACCAAGTATCCTTCAAAACTTGGTCAAGGGCCAATAGGCCCCCAACACTCACCTATAACTCGTCTCGAGTCACTCAGGTCTATTCAATTCTCCCCCAAATTCCTCGAGCTTGGATCGAGCCGCATCGACCTACTGCAATGCGACAACCTCTTGCTTAGTAAGTTCTTGGATCAATGTGTCATTGAGCAGTCCTTCCAGGCACTTTTCTTAGTGATGACAACCTGTTCGAGTTCAAATTCCTGGTTTTCAAGTTCAACAAATAGTTGGCATGTCTTTTCTTGGATCGGCTGAAGCCGTTGGGAGACTTCCATCACTTTACTTTGTAGTGAATGTACCTGTTGCTGGGATATGTGTTGTTCTATGAACCTCTTCATTCTTTCAACCAAGGTCAAAGTCTTTATCTGTGCCTGCAGCATGTCTTCATGTTGCTTGGATTCTTGGAGTTGTGCCTCCAATGTCTGCAATTCTGGAGTCTCTTTGAGGGTTTCATAAGTCTGGGTGCTTCTAGCGCTCAGTTGCTTGCATTCCAAGGAAAAGGTTTTTATCCGGCCAACTGTGATTCGAGCAGTGGATTCTCTTAGATCTCTTATCTCTTGGGGTGTCTCAGGTATGGTGCAGAGCTCTAGATCCATGATGCATTGTTGGAGTTGATGGATTACTTCTTCCAGTTGGGTCACTTGCTGTGGGAGATGGTATTCCATCTTCACTTCTATGATCATCATAGAGCGAAGTGCTTTGTGAACTCTTTCCTGTACTTCAAGTTGCTCTACTAGAAATTGTGCCTTTTCCTTATCCCACTTCGATTTCAGGGCCAAATTTTCCCATTCTTCCTCCTTTTGTTGTTCTAGAAGTGTTGTCTGTGCTTGCATCAAAGCCTAGGTGGCTTTCACTGTGTCTTATTGAGCTTGTCGAAGGCGAGCTTTGACTTGATCAACGATTTGGTGTAACTGTGTGGGATCATCACCTGCTCCTGATGTTTCTCTTATCATAGGTGCTGTAGACATTGCTTGGTTGGATTGGAGTGCCTGTTGCACTTCTTTGAGTTCACCTTTGATTTGGTTGAAGATCTCCTCTTTCTTTGCTTCTTTCTTTTCTGCGAGCTCGAGTGAAACATCGTTCAGTGCGGCAATTAAGAAGTCAAAGTCATCCGGGGTAAGGGTAGTTTTAAGCATGGTTAGGGTAGCTTTAGATTTATTTCAGGAGGAGGGTTTTGGTGGTGTCATATTTCTTTTCATGGAGGGATCCTCCTCCTCTCTTGGTGGAGTCACTTCGCCTCTGTTTTGCTCCACTTCTGTACCGCCTAGCTCGTCACCATCACCTCCCTACACAGGTGAGATCGAAGCAGTCTTCGCGGATGTGCTAGGGACATCTTCAACTTCGTCATCCTTCGTAGCCCTACTTGGCTCAGGTGTATCTGGCATAGCTTCAGGGATTTCCTTGTCAGACATATTTGCAGGGTCTACTGCAACAAGTAGGTCTGCTGACCATTCCTTGGTGATCTCCTCCAAGTCGTCTTCTATCAGCTTGTAGTAGAATTGGATCTGCTGTTTATGTTCATCACCGCGTGCTGTAATGTAGATGAAGTGGTGATCCGCGCTAAACTTCATCAAAGTTCTAGACCTATGAAGTGCGTTCGGGGTGATTCGTGGTATAGAATGGATGACGTTCTTCATTTGGTTGAAGTAGGTGTGGAAGACATCGTTAGACTTCCATTGCTTGTTCATGTCACCGAAGTACCACAACGTACAGAACTTCACGGCTAGTGGTTCGAAAGGTTCGATCTTTGGGAAAGTGGCTCCCTCTGGCAGCTCGTAAGTGATGAAATCTATGAGTATGAGTAGCCAGCTAAAGTGGAACTCATACCCTTGGTCTTTCACTCCTCTGCAATCCATCTCTAACTTGTTGACGAGATACTGTGCCCAATTCATCTGTAGTCCCTCGGTGCACTTCTCTGCAAGCTCAACTATGAATCCAATCACTTGTGTTGGTCTATTATTACAAACTAATTTTCCCATGATCAAATGACATGCAAGGTGCATTGCACTTCTCTTGATGGAGGCTACCTTGTAGCCTCGCTTGCCCTTCTCTACATCACCTTAAGTTTCCTTTATCCGCTGTGCTAGTGCTCGGTCGGAGGTCTTGCCTGGGTAAAAGTCCTATGGGTCAGGGCTTTGCATGTTGATTCCCGTGATCTGGTTGATCAGAGTTAGATCCACAACAATGTGACGGTCCAACCATAAATATCTGTCGTGATAGCAAGAAAACAACAACCTGACACATGCGTTGACTTCCTTGTGTCTGCTGAAGTGAGGGATCTTCATTACATTGAGCAGTGTGGACTGCGCGAGGTTTTGGGTCCAGGACTATGGGACAATCTTAGGAGTATGACCTTTGGTCTTAGTTAAGTATTTATGCGGAACCAACATGCTATAGGTTTTGCGATCTCCAAGGTTAAAATCACTGAATTTTAGTGCTGCTAGCTTATCCTGGTCAGCACGTACTGCGTGCACACCTTTTGGAAGATACGCGGTGATCAAGTTGTACTCAAAGTCTCTAGGTACACTGTCACTGTTAATATTTCTGCTCAAAGGAGGGATGTAAACCGACAAAATGCGCGGGATCAACTTGGCATTTGCAATATCATCTCTGTGATTTGTTCTTGTCTTGGTCGTGGTTCTGGAAGGTCCTACACCACAAGAAGTGGAGGGAGAAGCTTGGAATCCTCCTGACAATGATGCTTGCACACCTGCAGACATCCTTCTCTCTGACGTGACTCTCTCAGCCATTAGGTCAGTCAAAACTTCTTCAACTACTTTCTCAACAACATTGAGATTGTCTGACATATAATCTTGGGTCCACTAGCTCAGGTGTAAATTGATGTCTGAGATTACGATGAACAGTAAGGAAAAAAGGCAATGATCTCAGGGTTCGTGCTCAAATTATCAGTTAGCAAAAAGTATTCTAGGTGTGTGGTGCGACAGACTAAGTAGGGAAACTTAGCAATGATATGCTTCCAACAGATATGGGGCCTGCATTAACTCCGTTCTATCTATTCTGGTGCTATCCAACAGTCTAGTGGTAACCCATAACTTCTTTTCAACCCGTTTGGGGTGGCAGTCGAATGGGCATATCGGTTCTAACGGATATATTGCTTCGTCATGGCGAAGTATTCTATGTCGTTGTTCTGATATCTAGGTGAAGCTCCAGTTCTGCAATTCTTCTTGCTGCAAAGTGTCCTCTAGAACCTCTTGTAACCTTACAGTATTAGCCCTTTTCTTTCTTAACTTTCTATCCTTCTTCCCAGTGAGCTTTGTCTTAGTAATGTTGTTACCATTCTGATGCTTATCTTCTGTGGTCTTAGTTACTTCACGCTGTTGAAAGTCTTTCCTAGGGTTCCTTGATAATACTTCTTCTGTATCAAAAATAGGTAACTTGATCTTCTGCGGATCCTCAAGTGTTCTCTTAGCTTTAACATCAGAGTTGCTAATATTAAATATATGTGATTTGTTCTTCTATTCTTCAATCAAGTGCGCGATCCTTCTGGTCATAAAGTCTTTTAACTCTTGTTTCTTATGTTCCAAAACTTTTTCTTCCTCTTTTCATCTGTCTTGTTCTCTATCAATCCAAGGTTTTCCTATAAGCATGGTAAACGGGGCATTGTCTTCAACAAATTTAATAATCTCAAAGTATTCCTTTGTCGAAGTTACATTGACAGTCATAGGTATCCGGGCAAGCCTTCCACATAGGTTTACTAGCTTTCCTCTGAATAAACTTGTTCCTCCTAGGGAAGGGATCATGGAAGGCTTTTCTATAGCTTCTGAAGTTCTTTCTGGAATAATGTTCACTTGTGTCTCTTCTTCAAGAATACAGTCAATGTTGAAGTCCCCTATTCTTGCTTCGATTTGCTCCTTTTCTTTGAAGATCTCTGATAACCTAACATGTCGGTGATCATTCAAGGTGTCTTTCATCTGTAGCAATATCTTTTCTGATTCTTTCTGGGTTTCTTCTATGATCTTGGTCTCTTGATATCCTTCAGGGTTTGCTTGCTCCATATTCAGTTTTTCAAGTCTAGCGATCATTCTAGGGAAATCCAATATTTCATGGTCCATAGCTTTACAACATAGGCAACTAGGGTTTCTCCCAGGGAATTCCTTAGCAAGATGGTCTGGTCTTCTGCAACTATAACAAAGAGTTAATCCTCTCTTTCTCTTCAATGATCCCCAACTCTTCTTGTACTGCGCACTAGGATCATAATGGCTGGCCTGAAAAAATTTATTTCTAGGATCCTACATCCACTTGTTAGTCCAAACATTCTTTCTATGCATAGGTATAACATATCTATCATTATAATTATCATATCTATTCATATCAAACTTTCTTTCATCTATTAATTCCCTAGTTTTTAAGCTAGGAAAAAATCTATCAAACATACCTAGATCCATGTTCTAGAAACAAAAAATTTCACTTATCTACAGAGCACAAAAGCTTCCAGATCTGAGAACTTTTGACTATTCTTACCTTTATTAGAGCACAGAGCTTACAGATCTTACCTCTTTTCTGTAAATCTGACTTCTTTCTTTCATAAATTTCCACTTTTACTTTTCTTAGGGCACAAAGTGTTCAAATCTCGCTTCTTTTATTCGGATATGATCTTACTTTCTTCATATCTGACCTTATTCCTGGTACAAAGCTGCATAGGTCAAGTAAAAATATGCGCACTAAGGAAACATATCTACGCACAAAGATTTCTTTTGCACAACGTTTCTTTTTCCTCAGTTCCCAACAATCATAGTTTTAGGTCCCGACAACAGAACCATTTGTTGGCACAGGGGCAGACCCAGGGTTCAATGCTCAAGAGCACACCAACAAAACCCTAACTACTGACCCTTTCGGTAACACCTGTGAAACGGATGAAGTCTCACCTGAGGTAGAGGCAGGGGTGGTTGCAAGACTCAGATGTTTGCAACCTTAGCTGGGACACTGATCTGTGATTATATCTTTTACATGGCACTTATCATGGATCATTTTTCAATATTTAACATGTATGGTACTTCATAGATAACACAGAGCATCACAGTGAATACTTATACTAAATATGGTCCAGTACTTAGCCACATAAATATAGATTAGGTTCAACAGATCAAGCACTAAGAATCTTATATATCAGATCTAACATTCATTCATATATCATCAGCACAAAGCATAACTAGATCTACTTAATCACATCCAACACTTATCCAAGAAGGAGATAAACACATTAGATCGAAGCACAAAGCACAATACACACAGTTACCATGGTTCACCCCCACCCTGGGGTTACGTCCACAAAGTCTTCTTTATATTATCTCGGTCAAGCAATTACAACATGGAGCTTCAATGACCCTTACTTCGCACAGAACAAAAGATCTGCACAACTCGCTAGATCCTTCTTCCTTGCGCTCAACACAAAACCACAACAACTTGCACTTAGTGTTCCGATCTCCTTACAGTCATGCATAGAGTACTTGCAATATACGTCCAACCACACATGTCCAACTACTAGCACTAAGCGTTTAGATATACATTTGCACTAAGTTGTCCCCCCTACTTACATTGCCTAAGTATCTATTTATGGATTACAAAATGGGCCTAAACGTGGGTAAACCCATGGGCCAACATCCCTTTCCCTTTACATCAACCCAAAATCCCTAAAAGGTACCAAAAAATAGGCCTTTCTTGCTTCGCATTGCGCTCTGTCTTTGGCAAGCTGTCACAGTCCCAAAATGGTCAAATATGACCAAGTATCCTTCAAAACTTGGTCAAGGGCCAACAAAAATTAACAAAAAAGAGACTTGAACTCAAGACCTCTTACTAAATAAAACAACTTTTAACCAAGTGAGCTAGTGAAAAATACATTATAATATTGAGAAGGAGGATGAGGGGTATTGTTTTTTTCGAAGATGACCTTGAAGTGCATGACAAAAAAAATTATTTTCACATGTTCACACAAACAAATTTTATTCTAGACAACAACAAGGGGTTAGATATCGATTATCTTACCCAAAAAATGTAATTTTTCTCTATGTTTCTGATTTGCCGAGATTGCATTGAGTGCACGACAAAGAGAATATATAGACAAGAAAACATTTTCACTCTATTTATGATTTTCCGAGATCACATAGACTGGAAGGAAAAGAGAATATGCAGACCGAAAATAGTAACAACCTAGAAACAAAAACAAAAAACCAAAATATTATCTCTATATTTTTTTTGTATTTTAAAAAGGTTTTTTTCAATCTTTATACCTCCGGATTTGACCGAAATGGACGTATATTGGGAAAATGGAAACCTTTTTGAGTGAAATGAAAATAATTTATAAATGAAATGACTTCTCTAGATGCATTGGAATTGTCCTCTCGACCCAAAAATGAATAGAAATATTAGAAACTAGAGATGTAGAAACACAACTTCTAGATCTTGATCTATAATGGGAGTGGGTCTTCAAATGTGCTATGATACCATGTTTGAAAACATAGGTATTCCAACAAATTATGAACACCTTCAGTAAATACTCACACTACTATATTAAATATCAACACACTAATGTTTTTATGTGGTAAAACCCCTGTGGGGAAACATCCATGGCCGCAACCAATATGGCCACTTAAGGCAATTTATTAATGCAAAAGAAAAAGAGTTTACAAGAGAGTTTCTCACAATCGATCATTGAAAGATGACCCTCCATGCTCTTTAAATAGAGATGATGGATCAATTGGGTGCTAAGCCATATATCAATGTAGCTATTAAGATCAAGGAGAATATGAAACGTCAGATTACTTTATGTGGGGAACATATCGTGACCATCAGATTACAAATGCATACTAAAGAAACACACTTTAACCTAATGACACATTAGACCAAGTTGATATTAACTAAATTATAAGTGTATAAAATTCCTAACATTTACATCCTCATGTTACCTAGGCTAATTTAGTGTATTAGATGATTGCATATACTTCATATTTGATGTCCTCGTCATAATGTCCATAATCAGACTTGTAATCATATACTATTAGGCATAATAAAAACACCTAATATACATTTTAATTCTTCTCACACACTCATCATTTCATGTACACAAAAAAAATCTATTATCTTATTACTTGATTTATGAACACCAACATGTTATGGGAAGTGTTGGCTTAGGGTTTCAGACCCATGGTTTGAAAGGATTTTCCAAAATATAACCCATTAGCTTCATCATATTCAATATTTAAGCACTGAGTAAGGTCTTACCCAAGATACCATGATAATAATAGAGACATAATGTTTGTTCATTGCATGGAGAAATAATATAGATGGGAAAACACTTAGCTAAGAGCTACACATTATATACTATTCACTGATAACACAATTTATATAAATAACGTCCATGCTAACATATATATCAAGCATTCATTTATAATAGAGTACATGATAATAAGTATCAACTCTGGCATCAAGCCTTCATTTATTAATCACACATAAACCTTCAGATACATGGAGGGTTGTAGCATGTATAAAGACTCATTAAACTTAAACTAGAGACCAGAGATTCAGGTCTTGATCTACTTTATCTCTCATATTCTACTTATAGATATATAATTACAATGAACAACCAATCATTGAACAAGAAGTGAACCCCTACATGTTTACATGCATTCCTTATATCTCTACAGAAGCATGAGAATCATAACAAACCTTCCAACTCACTAACAACCTTGACCATGACCAATCAATCAGTTACAAAAATGGTTACAATCATCACGTGGATCTTCGAGAATTTGATATGCATGCAATATTTACAAGTTCTTGCACATACTATTTTATCCCTTGAGATGTTCCAGGATGTTGTTGGAACGATTTCGAGGCACCCCAGAAGCTAAGATTGAGGATGATTCTTAAAGCTATTTTTGGAGTAAGTTAATTGTGCAATATTTGGGAATTTTTTCCCTCTCTCTTTGTTGAAATTATAGGACATCAAAAAATATCAACCTAGGTGAAATTATCTCAACTCTTAGAGGCATATGTCTACAAGTGTTTCATACAATTAAGTTTTAAAAGGAGAATTAAATGGTGAATTAGAAGAAAAAATAAAAATAAGCATACAAGGCACTACTGAGAATGAATTCTGTAGCTTATGGGAAAAGAACAACGTGGTGAGAAATTAAGAACTCAACATCCCTAATATGCGAATACAAATCAATAAAAACATGCTTCACACAGTTAACATCTTCATACATCCAAGTACATGGAGGTACCCTTTGCATATCACTTAAATGCACAAATAAATGAAAAGAAATGGTCATACATTTAAATGAAATCACTTCTATGTCATAACTAGAAATCATACAATAACTTTGAATATGGTGAATAGTTTGTTGTCTAATATTTTATAAATCAGATCGTATACAAGAAAAGAAAAAATGGGAGAATATGCTTTACAAGAACACAACCACTATAAGAAAAGGAATTACAGATTGAAACATAACGCATGGGATGAATCTCTGGTTTCCTGTTGCATTTACCACATGTCTATTCTCAAGGCTTATGATCAAACAACTCTGATTGTAAGAAAATATTAAATTCCCTAAAGTGTTGACCTTAGCAATGAGAACCTTCATTGTCTTTTATTCCTCTCGCTTATGCCCTAAAATTCTTCTTGAAACCATTTCCATCTTCTTGAAACTATTTACTGCTTCTTTATTATTAAATGGTTTCACCCTTGTTAAAATTGTAAAAAATACTTTTTCCTGTTGGATTTTTATTATGTTGAGATCATGGGGAAGATGGATATTTTCTAGCCAAAAATCTATCAAGCTCTACTCCTTAAAAGTTCATGCAATCATTTCTTCTGTTGCAACATACTATAAATCATAGTTGTAGAGATTGTGTGACTCACCAACCATCGGATCCATCTTGGGTAGGTGATCACGACCATTGATTAGAGGGTCACCCATCGCATCGATTAAGGGCACGGTTCCAATCGAAATTCAATGAGGGATATTCTGATAGGATGGTAGACTGATTATCCTGATGCACTTGAGGAATGGAAAACATATGTGAACCATCGATCTTGGGCGCGATGCAATGTGATCTGTTGATCTGTTCTCAACTCAAAGTTTGAAATCAATTAAGTTATCACAATGTCACTGCTAACATTAGTTGGGTCCCCTAGACACGTGGAAAATTTGGATTGGCCTGACAGGTTCCCTTCTTGCATTAACTTCTTTCTTACATCACCTGGGACATGTGTCCATTTATATTTACTTGCGCAGGGGGGAAAACCATGATAGATTTTAGGCCATTGATCTTGTTCCCCACCATATCTGGATTGTTGATTGGAGGTGTACCGATAAGAGAGATTACGAGTTATGTCCCAATATGACTCTAATGAGAGGTACTCTGAGTATTCCATCAGAGTGAGGTTGATTGCAAGCATAATGATGAATCTATATGAGGGGACTCCGATGAAGGAGAATTTGAAAAGGGAGACTCAGAGTTGACATCATCTTGGACACATGGAACATTTTAATTTGTCCTTGATGGTGTTGATGTGGTATGAAGGAGTGACACATGTCACCCATTTTTTATGTGTTGAACAGTGCATCCAGTGGGTTCCACATGTCCACATGGCAGCCGCTGGTTAACCCTTACAGTGCTCCACTGGCAAGCTAACATGACACCTAACTGAGAGGATTCAAGATTGATGATCATATATGGACTAATGATCGGAGGTGCCCATCATATTGATAAAGATATAGGTCCCTAATAGGACTCAAACGAGAGGAATTAGATGACTATAAGATATCACATCTCAACCATTGATCTGGAATTGGAAATAAAATTAGATTCATTAATCTGGTTGTGCCCGAAAGTGAAATTTGGTTAAGGAAAATATGTCACGCTAACACCTTCCTAGACATGTGGTGATTTTCTATTGGCTCATGATGGTATTGATGTGGCATAGGAGTAGGAAACATGTCACCTATTGTTTATACGTGATGTTGTGCCTTTGATGGATTTCTTCTGTATATGTGGCAACCACTAGTTGGCCTTGACAGGCACTCTGGTGACATGTTGACACAACCAAAGGATGATATTTGAACCATTGATTAGAGGTTCCCAATTGGAGTGATTAAGAGTTAGGTCTTGAGGGGGACTTTGATGAGGGGACTTTGACAACCGTTGATTTTTCTCCCCCTCACTTATATCTATCTGATCTGATATGGCGTCGAATCCTTGCTAGCACTTGGTTCCTGAAATACGGTCTCATGATAATCTCCCTAAAAAAATACTTAGCCCCTTTTCGAGTGCAATAAGCCGCTTTTGGACCTCTGATAAGCACTCAAGTGTTTAACTATTTCCTTATGCACACAATGGAATTGATTTTATGCCTTTTTCTTCTATCTTCCTTAGAATAATTTGACTCTTGATTGTCCATAGGCTCTTCAAGATTATTCTCTATCTCTAATTCATCAAATCTCAGCCTTATAATGTTCATCCAACCTTTATTTAAAGGCTAGAATTTTTTTTTTACTAACATTGTTCTCCAGCGGGGAAAATATACCCTTGTGGTCTGCTAAGAACTATAGACCAAGTTCCTTCTTCTATTGGGTTATGGAGTTTTCCTAAAATGATACATCTCTCCGATGCCTGAAAATTGATCTAATATGTGACACATAAATGCTCAACAACTTACAAACGTTATAACCCTATCTACTTGTTGAAGTAATGAATGGTGAATGAAGTAAAATTTAAAATTCATGAACATAAATGAAAAGGATTTACTTATGTATAGGGTAAGAAAAATCTACAGTGATCATTACTGCATGAAATGTTTGAGGAACCTCCCATTCATAGGAGCCCCAAACAATTCTCCATCCATCTATGCTAACTAATATGTGTTGTTACCTTGCATTGCAACAAATTTGAAGGTTCCAAGCCAAAGGTTGTCAAATTTTCCATGCATCCCTTTAGCTTCCCTTCATACATCCAATTTAAGGACCATATCTCTTGTTATAAAATTTCTTTCCTTCGTTATTTTATTGAATATTTCTTTCACTCTGCTTGATGGACTTGAGACTTTATATGAACTTTCTTTATCTCTCTCTTGTTGGACTTCAATTATCTTGCCAATTCTTCTCTACATTTCATATGGTTCTACCTCCTCATCTTGTAGTAGTTTCATCACAGGAAGGATGATTTGGATGGGGGAAATGGATTCCAATCCATATACCAGATGAAAAGGAGAAGTTCCAATGGCCTTCTTAATGTTAACTCTGTCTACCGAGATAACATATTTTAGGTGAGAATCCCATGCCTTCTTGTTTTTGGATAACACTTTCTTGATAATGTTGATGAGGTTCTTATTAGAGGATTCAACCAAACCATTACCATGTGGATAGTAAGTAGTAGAGTGTCCTATCTCTATGTTATAGTCTTAAAAAAACTTCCAATTTGGTAGATTTGAAGGCATGAATATTATCAGTGATGATATTTCTTTGGCATCCAAATCTATCCAAGATATTTTCCTCTAATAACTTAATAATGATTGTATCAGTGGTTTCCCTGGTAGGTATGCCCTCTACCAATTTTGTGAAATATTTTGTGGCTGTCAAAATCCATTTATGCTATCCACTTGAGTTTGGGTTAATTTCACCAATGAAATATAATCGCCATTGTTAAAAAGGTGTCTCAACTTTGATTTGTCTTAGTGGGAGGGGAAACAACTTATTCTTTCCTGCAAACATTTGACATTCTACACATGATCTAACCATGCAATTTATATCAGAAAAAAAAGAGGGCCAATAATTGTTGGATTATTGAGAGGGGGGGAGTGAATAAGTAATAGAGCAATTTAATCCTTTTTAACCATAAAATCCAAGTTTTAAATGAATGAAACATTATCATCCAATAGTTGCTGAGTAAATATAATATGAACAAATGATCAATCATACACATACACAATACACCAATGTTTTTACGTGGAAACCCAAAGTGGGAGAAAACCACAGAGTGATTTTTATTATATGTCTTTAAGAATTACATTCATTGGAAGCACCTACTTCCTTTGTTTTCCAGCTGCAACTGGAAGGAGGCTCCAACCCCCTAGTTTCTCAAGCTACAACCTAAGGGAAGCTCCAACTCACCTATTCTCTGGCTACAACCAGAAGGAGGATACGACCCCCTATGTTCTCTGACTACAACCAGAAGGTGGCTACAACCCCTTGTTCTTTCCCCGTCCAACCTCCCTGATGTAGAAGTATAATGATGGAACCATTGTCACACTATCATTGTGAGATATACTATTGTAAACCTATACCAATCAACCTATAATCAACCTGTAACAACTTGTACCAATAACCTATGCCAACATGTACCATACATCAACCTATACCTCAACCTATACCATAAACAAATGCAACAACCATGCACCAAACATGTACATGTAACCTGTCACAATAACCTATCCAAACAACCTATTGTGCCTCTTTCGTCACCTTGGTGAGAAAATAAGAGGTGCTTGCAAGCTCAGTTGGGTTTGCTGAGTAGGACAACTGTAGAGAAAAGAGTTAGAGAAAGAAAAACAAAATTATAACTAAGAATTAATCTAATAAAAACTAAAATCATAAGCATAGGGACATATAGATAACAAGAACAAAAAGACCCATGTCACCAATGTTTGAGGCTTGATCTATTGATGAAAAAAAAGCACCAAGAAGAAAGGGGACTATGAGTCCCTTCTTCCTCCAAGGGAAGGCTCTTGGACCCTCACTAGTAGCTCTTCTTACAACAAAGAAAATAAAAATGGTGATGAAAGAACTCTTTGAAAATCCACTCAATGGTGAGATGGATTTCTCAATGAAATAGTGCCAATGTGTTCTTTTCAAGGATGGAGTCCTTAAAAAAATATAGGCAGCATAACATTACTTTGAATTCCTTGAAAAAATGAGGTGCATTCATGGCTTTTTATAGAATTTCATTGGGTTATTGTGTAACTACTTTGTAGCGTGAAAAGAGGCCATTTAGGGCATTATTAGGTCTTTGACCAGCCCACCATTCGGATCCAGCCCGGATTTGGAGGTCAAATCAGCTTGGGAGCTGAACCATAAGTGGTTGGGAGGCCGACCACATTCATAAATGCGCCGTTTAGCAGGTGCATGGATTTTTGCGCTAACAACCGCGCATCATGCGCATATGCGCGCTTTCTACATTCCTGTTCCGTGCATGTGTGCGCGCGCCCAATGTCTGCAAAGCGCTCTTCAATTTTTCACTACTTTGTATAGTTTTTTCCCTTTTTTGAATGCTGTGAGATTAATTTAGGGCCATGAATGACTTCATTACTGTTTGACGATGTTGAGTTCTTGTAACCATGTGCGGACCAAATTTCAGTGATCACAGATGCCCCCTGATGGATGAGGTTAGGAGCATACATATAGCCGAAATCCATCAATGTTTCTTCTACTGAGAATGTTGTTGTAATATAGAGCAATAGTGGAACCGTTCAGAGCAATCCGTTGGAGAAAAAAGGAACCGGTAGGACCCGACCTTCTGTGAGGTGCACAAAATAGAAAACTGTGTACAAACGAGGCGGGCATGCCCCATGCTCATGATATGTAACTCTGAAAAAAGATGACTGAAGTGTTGGTGTAGACAACTGCAGCGCCCTCGAGGGCGGTGATGATAAAGGCACAAGACAATTCTGCAAAGGAACATACTCTGAATAATAGGCAATGATCACGGTAATAAGTATCGGCGATGATGCAGACATTGCTAGCCCTACCAAGTTCAGAGGTCTTTGGAAAATGATAGAAATAACTGCAATAGTCGCAAAGTAAGACCCACCATAACATGAGAAAGTGTTGGCATTGAATGTTACGGGGGTCAACGACAGCAGGGAGCAATGGTGTTTCACCCTATGCCGTCCGAGATCTCTCATTGAGTGGAAAATGAGAATCAAGATACTGTCACCCTTCCGGAAAATGGTGCTGATGTCGACAAAAGGGGAACACGACTCCCAAAAACAAAGGGCTTTGAGAAATCTACGGAGGTGAGGAAGTGGCAGAGGTACATGGACGAAGTCAAGAAGTGGGAAGACTCCAGACTTCCCTTGGTTGGAGGATGTACGAGAGAAAGTGTGGCCGCAACCGTGTAATGAGGTCGAGTGTCAGGGGGATGACAAGACCGGTGATAAGTTGTGCCATAGGCGGGACAAGGTGAACAAATTCAGAGGGTAGAGGTAAGTGACCTAAGGGGTACTCTAACAATATGGACGATGCTGGCAAGGGTAGATGATAAGTAATAATCCAAACAAGGGTGACATGGGTTGCGTTTGGCCAAAAGGAGGGAAGAAGGTCACCAAAGGTGACGACAAAAAGATAATATAATGACTGGAAATAAAGGCGTTTGTACAATAAATAACGAATAATTTGGGGAGAAATGTACAAATACAGAAACGAGTGCCCCAGTGTGATATGGGTGGCCCATGGAGGGCATAATTTTCTTGGAAAATTGATGAAGGGTGGGGGCCCCATTGGTGAGTTTCTGTATGAGGTAGGTGAAATGAAGGTAGGTTCGCAGATGGGCAAACTGATTGTGGATGAAATGGAGGGTTCATGATACTGCGGAGGTGCAGGTAAAAAATAGAACTGTAAAGAGATAATCTGGGTGTCCGTGTGGGAAAGCTAGCAAAATGAGGAGAAGGAGTATGTGGTTGATTYGCGACATGATGAAATATTATCGGGACTCCCATCCCTAAAGGGTAATGAAGAACAACATGAGTGTCAAAAGTTCCAAAAGGTGCTATGAATGGGACAACTCATGTGGGTAAGAATGCTACCAGGTAACAGTACCGAAGATGCAAAATGGAGGTGTGGGTACTGCAGAGCTGGGAATGGGGATCCTAGAGGTAAACAATAGAGGGTGTAACTGGAAATGAAAGGGTGATACAATGGGAAAGACTACATGCCAGTGATGAGTATATACCTGAAGGGGTTGTGTCGATGGATGATGAGCAAGTACCTGCACACATGAAAACCAAATACCCAAAGTGAACAATATCTGAAGAGAATCAAAGATATGAGCATGTATGTGATAAATGTGACTATGCGCGTGCGTACCTGACCATGATATGAAAAAAAGGTGCCCCGGGGGCTTAGGATGAAAAGCGACCTAGGGACTACTGTGATGTAGGTGACGAGATACTGTTGATGGTTGCATGAGCTGATATAGGGCTCTGTGTTGTCTGCAGGTGGATGGTGGTGACGATGCCAGTGCGGTGGTGAGAGCGAGACTGGGCCTAGTTGCGAGATGTCATGGCCATTGAGGGGCCCAGTGTGCGTGCAACTTTGGAAACCTATGGGTTGCTAAAGTTCTTTGAGTGCCCATTGATATGGGCACAAGAGTATTTGTTACAGTTCCTGATCCAGATGTGGAGTTCGAAGCTGCACTGCTTCCTCGTACGAGGAGAGAAGATCCCCTTCACTGTGGTGGAGGATATATATTTCTTGACCGGGCTCCCCTTTCAGGGAACACCCCTACCAGCGGAGCCGGTGTTTCCCAGGACTATTTTTCTTGCCGATATTGGCTAGAGATACTGCTCAGGTCGGGACTTTATGTTTGGGACCATGGTGAGTATAGCGGCGATAGATTCCCTGGTGCATCGCTGTATAGCAGTGATGATTGTGCGGGTATATGGGTCACTGGCGACCCAACAGATTAGTGGTGGCCAGCTTATGGTGTTGGAGAGAGTGTTGGCCGACGAGCAGTTCTCTTGGGGGCTGACGCTGCATGCGAGGATGGTGGCGCAGTTGGACCACTATCGGTCCACTGGTGCGGGGGAGTTTTCTTTTGGGTCCATCCTAGTGGCCTGGTTTTTAGAGAGGGTGCCGATGTTGTGCCCGAGAATTCTACTGGAGATGCCGAGGGCATGAGATCCATAGTTGAGGCAGTGGTCGAAAGTTTTTCTTCGTCACGGTGGTGGCGAAGGTGGCCACTTCTTTTCGACATAGGTGGCACATGTATGGCGGCAAATGTCGCAGGTGATACTTCGATACCCCTATGCTGGGGTGGACTTTTGGGGTGACCCGGACATGGTGCTACCTCCAAGGGAGGTGTTTGACCATCAAGGTATGTTTAGTATTGGTGTGCATGTTTTGGTTTATGTTGTTTTTTGAGATAGCAGTCCATATTTATATGATATAGATGCTGATACTATCTATTGTTTGTTTTCATGTGTAGATGTGGCACCTCGCGAGCGTGAGGCGGAGATGTAGAGACCACCGGATCGTTGGGAGCCAGAGAGACTACCGCAGGGAGAGAGACGTCGGTGGGAGGATGCTGTGGGGTGACTAGCTGAGCCAGAGAGGGAAACGAGGAGGCACTGGTTCGATGACCCTGGTGCGGGGCCATCACATGCTCCTCCGACAGCATCCAGAGTGGATTTTGATGATATACGCCGTCGTCTGGAGACGATTTTGCAGGATGTGCCTGAGGGCATGTGGATGCGCATCCAGGATGAGAGTTTCCTGGAGTAGTGTGTGGGGGTACCGCCACCATGGCAGTCCATAGTGCGACGAGCAGCAGTGTTGGCTGCTATGACGAGTGGACGCCTGCTGCCGGGGTAGGAGGGTCCTGTAGGGGGTGGACCACAACTGCCTGGGGCAAGTAGTGGTGGGCCACCACTGCCTGAGGGAGGAGCAGGTGGTGGTGTGATAGAGGCACCGTGAGTGTTGCATGATGTATATCTTGTTTTTGTTGTATATAGGCTGGTGAGCCCATTTTTTGTACCAAGGTGCTGCATTGGCCTGTGGATACATGTATTTTTGTATGTAAACATTCGGATGGCCTAATGGGCCTTTATATATACATGAGTATACATATTTGAGATCCTGATGTTGTCTACATGTTTTTTGCTAATGGGGGTGTAGAGAGCCCAAGCAGTCGAAGAGATATTTTGTGTCCAACGGCTGGCGCTGTCGGCGTAACCGATGTGGTAGGCTGGTGGAGGAAGCATCTGTCAATATCACAAAGGATAGTTTAGACGTGAGGGAAGGAGAAAAAAGATTAAAAATGCTAGAAAAGAGATAACCTAAAGTAGAATGACTACTTTTAAGCATAAAATTTCTTGAGATACAACCCGTTGACGGGTTCTTTGAGAGAGAGGCCTTCGGGAGAGGCCTTCGGGAGAGGCCTTCGGGAGAGGCCAGGATATATGTGCCTTTGGTGAGGCAATGTTGAATGATGTATGGGCCATGCCAAAGTGATTCGAATTTTCCATGGCCGAAGGTATCATGAGCGATATCATAAGCCAGGACGAGGTCGCCATTGCGGAATGATTGAAGGTTGACATGGCGATCGAAGGTAGATTTGGATCATTTTTTAGCTGCCTCGTTGTTCTGTAAGGAAGATCGACGATCTTCATCCAAAGACTCCAAGTTCAGCAAGCGCTGCTCCATTGGAGCAGTGTCAGGTAATAGCTCAATTGCGGTGCGTAAGGTGGAAATTTCGCACTCGATGGGAAGAGTTTCCTCGACCCCATGGACTAAATGAAATGGTGTGAAACCAGTAGCAGTTTTCACAGTCGTTTGGTAAGCCCATAGCGCAGAAAATAACATATGATGCCAATTGGTTTTATGTTTATTAACCATGCGCTGTAACATGGTCTTGAGGACTTTGTTAACTGCCTCGACCTGTCCGTTTGACTGAGGGTAATATGGTGAGGCAAACTCGTGAGAGAATCCTAACCAAGATGAGAGTTCGACGAAGATCTCATTATCGAAGTGTTTCCCATGGTCAGAAATGAGTTGGAGGGGTACTCCAAAGCGGGATATGACGTGGTTAAAGAAAAAACGCGCTGCAGTGTCAGCGGTATTGTTGAAAGTGGGCATAGCTTCGACCCATTTGGTGATGTAGTCAACGGCGAAAATGATGTATTTGTGACCATTGCTAGAGGGTGGATTACAAGTCATAAAGTCGATGCCCCATTTGAAAAAAGGGCCGGCTTTAATGATAGGATGGAGAAGAGCGGTGGGAGCTCAAGCTTGTTGGCGTAAAGATGGCATTGCTCACATCGTTTCATGACATGAATGCAATCATGAAACAAGGTAGGCCAAAAGTAACTGGCTAGGATAATATTTTGAGCAGTGGATATACCCAAAAGATGGCTCCCACATGCGCCGCTGTGGCAGTCGTTTAAGACTCTATCGGCCTTGTCAATAGTCAGACACCGACGAAGAATGGTGTCGACGTCTCGCCGATATAGGATATCTCTGATGAGGAGGTAACGGGGGGCCTGATGGCGAATATGTCAACGATCATCTCGTGAAAGGTGGTTATCAAACTTTTCAGTTCGGAGGTAGACGAGGAGGTCGCCGTACCAAGGATCATCCGAAGTAATGTAAAAGAGATGTTCGTCTGGGAAGTCGGTGTTGACGGGGGTGTTGGTGGTGTCCGAGGGAAGGAACATGACAAGGTCGGTGAGAACAAGGGCCTTCTTACTCTTAGGTGATGAGAACTCGAGGTCATACTCCTGAAGGATAACGATCCATCGAGCGAATTTTCCGTTAACTTGCCGACGGCTGAGCAAGTACTGCATAGGTTTGGAATCTGCGACGACCTTTGTGGTGTGAAGCAGAATGTAATGGCGCAGTTTCTGGAATGCGAGGACAACTGCAAGAGCAAGTTTCTCTTCATGTTTATACTTCAAGGGCGGCCCTGAGAGGTTTTTACTAACTTAATAAATGACATGTTCATGATTGTCATCTCCGAGCTGGACAAGGACGCCAGCTACTGATACAACTGATGCTGATACGTAGAGGATATAGTCGCGATTATAGTTAGGTGCACTTATTAAAGGTGCATTTGAAAGCGCTGCTTTAAGATCTTCAAATGACTGTTGGGCGTGGTCGTCCCAGTGAAATGGGATGTCGTGACATAGTAAGTGAAGGAAGCCGTGTGCGTGTATGGTGTAATCTGGGACAAAGCGTCTAAGAAAGTTAGATTTTCTCTGAAGACTCTGGAGTTGCCGTAAATTCTGGGGAGGTGGAATTTTAGTGATAGCTTGGACTTTGAGGGGGTCCACAATAATACCTCTTTGGGAAACAATAAAACTGAGGAGGCGCCCAACGGTGACATAGAACACACACTTGAGAGGATTCAAGTGGATGTTGTACTGACGACACCATTGAAAGATGATTCGTAAATCATCAAGATGCTGGGTGCGTTTCTTGGATCGAGCTGTGAGGTCGTCCAAGTAGGCGAGGATGATTTTAGCCAGATCATGGAAGCTGTATGTCATCACCCGCTGGAAAGTTGCACTGGAATTTTTTAAGCCAAAAGGCATGACACGATATGCAAAGGTACCCCACGAGGTAGTGAATGCGGTTTTATACTGATTGGCTAGGTGGATTTGAATTTGGTTATAGCCAGAGAATCCATCCATAAAGGAGAGAGCCTCGTGGCCGGCGCAGTCATCGATAATTTGATCAATGAAAGGCGTTGGAAAGTTATCTTTTGGACATGCGTTATTGAGATCGCGAAAGTCTGTGAAAACGCGGATAGTGCCCTATTTTTTGTCGACAGGTATAGGGTTGGAAACCCATGAGGTATAAGTGATGGGGTAAATAAACCCAGCAACGCGTAATTTGTCAATTTCGGCTTTGATAGTCGTGGCTTTGGATGGGTGTAGCGGTCGTTGTTTCTAGCGAACTGGTGTGATGTTGGGCCAGGTATCAATGTGATGTTTGACAATAGAGGGATCGAGGCCATAAATTTCTGTGTATGACCAGGAAAAAATATCCCTATATTCCTGGAAGAGGGCTTTATATGCGGCGATTTCCTGAGGAGTGCAAGCAGCTCCAATGGTGATTTCTTCGACGATGCCATGTTTAATGGAAATTTCGATTTTGATGGTGGGGGAAATGTTGGCCATGTTTCCTTCCTCAAATGCATCAGGAGTAGGAATCGGATTATTGAACCAATCGATGGGCCTTGATGGGATAAAACCCTTGGTTTCGATTGTGTAAATGGGGTTTTGGTTAGGAGGCATGGGGGCTTCCTATGGAGAGAAGAGTGCACGGTGATGTAGTGCATCCCAGGGAGAGTGTGGGTGGTTTATCTCTTCGAGTATTTCCTCGTCACATTGGAAATGGCAGGAATACAAGGGGTCATGAGGAGTGGTCTCGGTGACAGTGTGGTTGCCCCCTGATGAAGAAGTAGGGAGAATAATGCTAGGAGATGGGGAGGGTTCACTCAACATAAACCATATATTGAAGTACTGAGGGGTACCCGTGGTGGTCAGGTGGAGAGTGTCCGTAGGGGAATGAGCAGGAGAGTTGGGGGGGTTGCGGGGTAAATCCTCAGAGACATTATCTAAGAATCATGGAGGCGTTGGGAGTGCCTCGGGCTTGGGAGAAATGACACGAAGATCCTCCAGTGACGAGGTAATGTCAATTATTACCTCTGTAGGTCAGTGAAGCAGGGTCAATTGACGTTGCCTGTGTTCAAGGATCATAGGACACTCGTATGTAAAATGAGCTAATAAATTGCAGAGAGAGAAAGGGCGTCTCATACGTTCATTGACTGAAGTGGTGACATAACCAATGTCGGTGATATTTGTTGAAGAGGACGTAGCAGGACTGGGGTTGTTCTGGAAGTGCTGGCATACGGCGACTAATGTCTGTTGAAAGCGTGGCAGTGCTGGGCAATGATGGGTATAATGGCCATACTCTGAACATATAGCACAAGCGTTTTTGGTCCTCAACCCTTTTCTACTGGAGGGGTGGGTGGTCGTGGTGGGACTAGCAGTAGTGGCGGGTGCTGTGGGAGTTTGATTGAGGGGGATCGAATTCTGTAATTCAGGTAGTGATGGACAATTGTTGGTTTGGTGGCCCTCTTTCTCACATAGTGCGCAAGGTGGTGGGATGCGTGGAGGAAGTGGAGTGGTGGAATCTTTCTTATTTCTCCTGCCCCCAGCTGTAGCAAGGAGGTTAGTTAGTGGGGGGGCAGTAGGGGTAAGGACGAGAATCGTCATGGGGATTCCTTCCTGTGGGGGAAGGGATGGTCGAGGGACCATCTCAGGTGGGTGAAAATACCACACTGGGATTGCTAACACCATATTAGGTAGTGCGAGGGTTGCGGCTTCCTGGAAATATTCTATACCTGGTGGAGGGTAAAAGAAGGGAATTTGAGTGAGGGGTTGGGGGACTGTCTCCCAAACGGGACTATGCCCCCGAGGCGATGTGGATTCGTGGACTGTTGAGGTTGACGAATGCACAGAAGGTTCCGGCGGGAGTGGTTCTGCGATTGTGGGGACGTCAGGAATGACCGAAGCCTCCTGAGGAGGAAGAGCATCCTTTGTGTGAGTTCCGTTAGATGAGATGACGCATACTTGATTAGCAGGATGAAGGAGTGGTGGTGCTCCATGGTATGTTCCTAACAAGGATGGATCTTTAAAAATCCCAGGACCTGTCTCGATGAGTGGATATGTGTTTTGGTTTGTGTGGATGAGGGGAAGAATGTTATCGAGGTAGGCAGATGGGTTAGGCTCATAATGTGAGACTTGGTCGATGGTAATGATATTCCCATTGTGGGGGAACATCATTGTCCGAAAGATGGAAGATGCCACTGCCTTAATAGCATACATGTAGCTACGACCGAACAAGATATTATAATCGAGCGGGGCGTCGATAACTTCGATGTCGATGAGAATAGTCTTTCCCTCGAGTTCAACGGGGACATTTTGGAAGAGCCCTTCAGGAGAGGATGGTCATCTGTCATAAGCTCGTAACATGATGGCATAGGGTATTAGTTCCAGGGATCCAAGTTTCTGCCATACTGTTTTGGACATGACACACGTAGATGCACCTTCATCGATGATACACCGATGAACTGTGATGTTCCGTATTTTCACTGGTATTTGAAAAGTGATCAAGGCGGGAAGACGAGGTTCTCCGCTATCAAGATCAAAGGTGATGAGTCGGGTATATGCAGGGTCGACTGCCCCCAAGGTGGAAAGTAGTGATTTCCGCTGAGTAGGACAAGTCTGGAGGACTTCCAAGACTGACATGGTAGTTGAGGATTGTGCTAAGTTGTCTACCAAACTATAGTTATGAGCTGCCCTAGCCTGTGGGTTGTGGACATTCCGACGCAATGGGATGCGAGGGATGCGAAGTGGTGGTTCGGAGGAAGGGAGAGGGATCACCAACGGGGGTCCCGTTGGTGTAGGGTTTGTCTCTGGAGTGATGGGAGGAGACTCAGTGGGTGCATTATATTGACGATTACGCGTTTGCAGAAGGATTTCTTCCTTACTGGTGAGGAGAATTGTATGCTCTGTTGGATTGTTGGGGTTGAGGTATTGTCCCCCTTGAGGTGGGGGATGTTGTGTGTCCTGTTGGGTGTTTATCACACCTTGATGTGGAATAGGATTTTGCAGCACGAAGGGAGGGGGTTGTTGCACGTATTGTTGTGGTGCTTGTTGAGGGGCAGGTTGTGCAGGAGAATGGGGAAGACTACTAGAGTCTTTTAACCATTTGAAATCAACGATCTGGGGGCAATGGTGAGTGTAATGACCGAACTCACCACAAAGGGCACAAGGAAAGATGGTTTTAACATTATTTTTCCCTTGGAGTTTGTTATTATTTCCCCCTTAGGGGTTTTGGTTCCCTTGGTTCTGGTTGCCCCCAGTGGGTTGGTGTTGTGGGGGTTGATTCTTGCCTTGACCTGGGTTGTTGTTATTCCTGTTCCGTCCTTTCTTCTTGGCATTGTTCGATGGATGAGTTGGGTTGGTTGTATTCAGTTGTTCAAAACTTTGGTATTGTTGAGCAGGAGAGGGTTGAACAAAATTTACCCCCGCATGAGGATGTGGGGGAGCCATGGGTGGTGGAGGACCAGGAAATGGGAAGTATGGATTTTGTGGTGGTACTGATCCATAAGGTACATAGGAAGGTGTAGTGATTCACTAGTACTATAAGCTGATGTTGAGGGAGTACCACTGTTTATGGGAATAGGTGGATGTATGGGAGGTGCCGGTGGTGGTCCACTGATGGGTGGAGGTATAGCAACAGGGTATGGCTGTTAATAAGGGGGTGGGGGGTAATAAGAAGTGCCCCCATATGCCGGTGGGTATTGAGGTGTTCCATACAACGGTGGTGGTTGGGGTTGTGGACCATGGTGTGTGGTGGCACCTATTAGTCCGTCCGCTGAGTGAGACATCCCAGGTTTGTCTTGGCCAAATGGCACAAGTTTTGGAAGATCAGGAAGTATCGTGTATAAGTATCCTGACTGTGCATAGATGAGGTCATACTATTGGGCCTTACTGATGGCTTCCTCTTTAGATTGAGGGAATGTGGAAGCTACATCCTTTCCAAGGAGAGAGACAAGTGATCTAAGAAACCAGTCGAGACACTGTTGCTTGGTGGTTTCCGCTTTGCACAAACTACGTCACCTACGCCACTCATGAATGTGGTCAACGATGTGTGTGGCTGAGGTTTGTTTGAAGTTAGAAAGTAGTTCTAGACCATTGTCATGGCAGATGGGTAATTGGAAAAAGGTCAAAAATGCTTTGGCCAATGACTCAAAGGTTGCGTGGGACCTGAATTTTTCTTCGACATACCATTTAGCTGATGGGCCAGTGAGTGTGCGTTGAAATAATCACAGTTTGATGGAATCATCCATAATTCTTTTGGAGGAGCACCATAGGTGAAAGGTCATGACATGGTTGGTAGGGTCATCGCCTGCCTTTCCTTCAAACTTGGGTATGTCTAAAGGGAGTTTTGTTGGCATTGCAGGCCATGTGGGATCATGCAATATAGGATCATTGGTAAGTTTGGTGAGATCCGGTATGTTGAGAGAGGCCAAATATGGCATCTGTAGTGGGGGAGGAGGGTTAGCTCTGACCATAGTGTGTTGTGAACCTGACCCTTGATGGGGACTAGGTGGGTTGCTGCTCCCTCCTTGAGAGGAAGTGGGTCCCCCGCTTCCATGTAAAGGAGAGCGAGTGAACGGATGACCTTGGGAAGTTGACCCAAGTAATGTAGAACCAAGAAAAGCTGTTCCTAAGATAGTAGCACTCACAAGAGTGTGTGAAGGGGGTGCCACTGAGCGGGCACGACCCAATACTCCCCCTAAGATAGGAGGGAGGTTGAGCAAGCGTCGTGAACGACAGGGGTTCTGTGGTTCCCCTATGATGTCAGACTAGCTGTGTGAATATGTGCAAAAAGTGGTGAGAGAAATATAGAAACAAGAGCCTTTACATTGAATGTTTACACAATATATATATCCAAATCAAACTGTAATCAGATGTGCATCATACAT
>ML782151.1:243147-257100 GCA_009831015.1 Picea engelmannii | reverse complement strand
CAATACACCATGCACAATATATGAGAAATAATCAATAGTTATTGTTCAAGGGAAGTAATGACTTCCAAAGGTAGCTACAACTTCCAAATGTAAAGGGAGGGATAAAACTCCAAGAGGAAGATACAATCCTCCAATATCAAGAGGGAGTTGAACTCTCCATCCTTTCCCTTTCCTTCCACCCAAGAATATATGAGAGATAATAAAACTTTACATTAAATCATCACCATCAACCAATCATCACATAGAACCTGATAATGCTTCCTGAGACTTCTTCAATACTTTGAGTACTCTGATCTTGCAGATAATATTACTCAATGCATTCTTTGAAACTCCTCCAATTTTCACTCCTTGAATCCTCCCCAAAAAGAGGTTATAGAAAGAATGGTAGACTTTATTCAATTCTGGTCTATTCAGGAGAGTGAACTTGCACATAATGCCCCACGCTCAATAATTAACATACGATTTTGAAACTTGCACACAAGAAAATAAAATCTGTAATCTTTCCAATGAAATTTGTCCCACTTTATTTGGATTCTTGATGAATAAGTTATGAATGATTTACCTGGAACACCCGTTTATTGACTAGCTTCAGGACTGGTCACAAACCCTATCTTCCATAGAGTGTATCTCCATAACTGTAGCGAATCAAGAGATGAAATTTTTACCAGAGGTACATTGATAGGTCTTCTCAATACCATAGTGATTTCACCATCTGAATCGTTCTAGAAAAAAAATTATAGAGAAAATGGTAAGATGACCTAAAAATAACATACCTTAGAACACATCACCAAAAGATTTCATCCTCCCTTGAAATCCGACCTTCTTTTCTTCTTATTACCTCTGACATTCGAATTGTATCAAATGAATGTATAATGATATTTATTTATACCATTTATGTCACTTCCTTTTAACATTAGGGTCGACTTGACACTTTCTTATTTTGTAATTCTTTTCTTTAATTATCTTCAGGGCCTACATGTACTTCCTTCTTCAATTCACTTTGTCATCTTCAAAAATTCATTTCTCCTCAACCATGAGGATCCACGTGATGTGCCACATACCACCGGAAATAACATGATGTATAATATCCATCCATGGGTGTTGTATTTGCATGTGCATTTTCCTTCATGTCCAAATACCTTCATCAATCTTGCAGTCCAAAACCCATGACTAGGGTTGACATCAATGACAACAACCAATCTTCCAACAGGTACTCTATTCTCAGAATAATCCATAATCTCTTTCCAATGGTTAAATTGTTTCCTGAAGGAACCTTCTCTGATACCAATTGTTGGATTATTGAGAGGGGGGGGGGGGTGAATCAGTAATAGAGCAATTTAATCCTTTTTAACCATAAAATGAAAGTGTTAAATCAATGTAGAATTACCATCCAATAGTTGCTGAGTAATTAAACAATGAAAAAATGAGAAATCATACACATATAAAGTACACTAGTGTTTTTACATGGAAACCCAAAGTGGGATAAAAATACTTAATTCTTTTTCTTATATGTCTTTAAGAATTACATTCATTGGAAGCACCAATTTCCTTTGTTTTCCTGCTATGACTAGAAGGAGACTCCAACCCCCTAGTTTCTCAGGCTACAACTTGAGGGAAGCTCCAACTCCCCTATTCTCTAGATACAACCAAAAGGATGCTACAACCCCCTATGTTCTTTGGCTACAACCACCTGCCCTTGCCCCGTCCAACCGCCTTGACGTAGAAGTAGAATGATGGAACCACTGTCACACTATCACTGTGAGATATACTGTTGTAAACCTGTACCAATCAAACTGTAGTCAACCTGTAACAATTTGTACCAATAACATGTGCCAACATGTACCATACATTAACCTGTATCTCAACCTGTACCATAAACAAATGCATCAACCATGCACCAAACTTGTACAAATAACCTATCTAGACAACCTGTAATCAACTTGTACCATAAACAAGTGCATCAACCATGCACCAAACTGTACCTCAACCTGTACCATCAATGAGTGCATCAACCATGCACCAAATATGTACCAATAATGCATCAAATACACATAAACTATGACTCATCAATATTTACCAACAACATCAACTATACACCTCATTTATGTGCCAACTCATCAACTACTTGTCTCAACCATGTACCCAACATGTACCTCGACCAAAATCCCTCATCAATTTCATAATCCAAATATAATTTGTAACTCTTTAATAGACCTGGTGTATATGATCACATACCTTGTTGAATTCTGGCTTATTCTAGAGAGATAACTTGTAGAGTGTGCCCCACACATAATATTTGTTGTATGGATCTTAGAAAGCATCATCAAAAGAATTTATCCTCCCTTGAATTTCGGCCTTCTTTACTTCACCTTCCCTCTGAAATTCAGCTTAGATATCCTTTGGTTACCTTAATCACTTGTAGATATTCAATATGCTCAAGTGTGATTAAAATGAGAGAGCCTTGCCTTTTATTTATACTTTCATGTAGCTTCCTCAAGGGGTTATCTTTTAACCATCTTAACCCACTTTCCTTATTTCAGGGTTAATCCACTTCTAACCACTTGTCCACTTAGTAATAAATCCATTAAATTTATTATTTAAATAATTTCTTTTGTATCCACTTTGACTTATATTACACTCATCACTTCACTTTATTATTTACCTTCTAAAATCTCTTAAACCACTTTCCTTATTTTAGGGCTAACCCACTTCTAACCACTTGTCCACTTAGTAATTTCTCCATTAACTTTATTATTTAAATAATTTATTTTGTATCCACTTTGACTTATATTACACTCATCACTTCACTTTATTATTTAAATAATTTCTTCTTTTCAACCATTTTTACTACTTTGACCTTTTGGGGCTTCTAGATGACTCATGAGGGTTCTCCAACTTCACATGGCCAAATCTCTAACCGTGAGGAGTTATATGACATTCAACATACCAACGGAAATGGCATGACATGTACTATCCATCCAGAATAATATTACCTTCAAATATATTAAAACTCATACAATTATATATCAAACAAATTTGGGTCCATTACCCAAACCTTTGTGCTACCATAATTCACTACTAGACTTTCTTCAAGGGTTGACATCAATGAAAACCAACCCAAATAATCAACAATAATAACCATCCTTGAGGATATTATACATGGTGGCTCTCCAAGCATGGTGACCTCACATAAACCCTTATGAAACTTAGTGACAATGCCTTTAATTTATTCTCCAGTGAGGAAATTTAGTAGGATTCCCCCTGGGTATTTCCAAAACAAAATTTCCCCCAAAATGCAATACTTCATAGCCTTAAGTTTAACATACATATCCTTGGATTTATCCCATGTTCGTGAGCATCTAAAATTTTGAAGGTAAAATATGCTATATTTATAACAATCATACTGAGAAAATTTAGAATTTACCTCGAAGGATGGTTCTTGTGTTTTATTACCTTCAAACTCTACTGCTATGATATTTGTTGACAATGAATCAAGTCTAAAAATCTACAATTGGACTCAACCAACAATTTGGCTAGTTCTTGTCCTTTTACTAGCTTTGTGGGATTGATATCCACATTATACTCTTGGATTTTGACAATCTATTTACCCCTTCTTCCCTCACTATCAGGCCGTGTGAGAATGTCCTTCATAGTACTGGTGGGTACATAAGCCAATATGTTAGAGTGTCATATATAATCTATGAATAGTTTCAATGCTTTGACCAATGAATAAGATTATTTTTCCATGTTACTATACTTCAACTCAACATCCCTTAAGGCCTTGCTAAAAAAGGCTATAGGTTTCTCTTTATTTTCTTCATTCTTCTGCAACAACCCAACAACTATATTATGTGTCGATGCGAAAGAGAAGATGAGGAAATACTTATCATAATTTGGACTGATCAAAATTAGATACTTTCCTAGGGCATATTTGATCTGCTGAAAGGATTCTTTAGCCTCAACTATCCACTTGAATTCATGGTCCTTTTTCAACATGTTGGTAATGTGCTTCACTGTTTCAGCAAAATTGGGGAAAAAACTTCTCAGAAAATTTATCGCCCCTAGGAAATCTTGTACTTATTTCTTGTTTCTAGGAAGAGTGATTTGTTTGATTGCCTCCACCCTTCCAGAATTTGTTTTCACTCCTTCTTTAGATATGCCAAGAATCTTTCCTTCTTCCATAGAAAAATAAGACATTTTGGGGTTCAAGGACAGTCCAAATCTCCTACACTTCACAAAGGTCTTCCTTAAATGCTTGATGTAATCTTCATTTGTCTGGGAGAATACAATCATCTCATCAAGATATATAATGATGAATTTGTATCTCTCACCCACAAAGGCAATGTCCATATCTCTCTGAAAGGTTACTCTTGAATTTATCAGACCAAAAGACATTTTGTCATACATTGAAGTTCCCCATGGTGTGGTGAATGTTGTCGTTTTCAGTAATCTAGGTGCATTGCCACTTGGTTATATCCTGAAAACCCATCCATCATGGATATCTTGTTTTCCCCCACCACTTTATCTAGTATATGATCCATCTTGGGAAGGGGATAGTTGTCTTTCAATGAGAATTTATTTAGGTTCCTAAAGTCTACACATAACCTTATTTCCCCACTATTTTTTCTCACCGTAACTAAATTATCTACCCATTCAGAGTACATTAGGGGAATAATAATATGGGCATCTAATAATTTTCTCACCTCTTTCTCGATGGTAGTAAAAAGAAGAGGATTGAGTTACCCGTTCTTTTGCTTGAAAGGCTAAGTACCAGGTTTGAGGGGTATTAAATGTTGGATGATACTAGTGTCATAAGTTCTTAAGTTATCATATCTCCATGCAAAGACATTCATGTTCTCTTTGAACAACTGCAAATATTCTTCTCTATGACCAACAAGAATATTTTTGGACAATTTAATATATTTGGGCTCCCTTTCTATCCCAATATTATATTCCTTGGTGTTATCATCCTTGGGAAGGAAAATTGGTTTGATAGGTACATCGTTTCTATCAAAAAACTATTCTAAAGGAACCAGTCCTTTGGGAATGAAATTATTCTTGAGATGCAAGACTTTATGCTCTACCATGTAATTGCTAAAGTTAGGGATCTTTTCATCTTCCTCCCCAATTTCTTGTTTGGTATCTCCCTCATCATTTGAATCCATATGAGTATTTTCAAACTCATCAATCACTTCCATGAATATTTTGATTTGTTCTTCATCTTCGAAAACTTGCCAGTACTTGGCATTGTCATGGATGGATGGCCTGCATCTCAAATCAATCTCATATTTAAATTGAGGGGTGGATGCCACTTTAAAGGTATTGGAAACTATTGCTAAGGAATCAACTAGATGATTAAACTCTCTTAAAAAAAAAAGAAATATTGAAATCTTCATCAAAATTATCAATCATATCCCATGCCATATTTATGTATGCCCTCATTCTTGGATGTATTTTATGGTAGGAACCTTTTACTTGATACACAACTAGCTATGAATCTTCAAATACTACCAACTTGGTTATTTGCATATTCCTTGTTGCCTCCAAGCCTAAGATCAAGGATTCATATTTGACTACATTATTTGTGGCTTCGAACTCTAGCTTGTAGGACAAATGTCTCTTTTTTGGTGGGGGATATGAGCACCAAACTATCCCTGTCCCCTTCTTTTGAGTATTCCCCATCAAAACAAATTTCCATATAGCTTTTATTTCTTCAATAGGGCTCTCAAGAGGATATGCAAGTATTGAGGTTTCATTGTATTCTTCATTTACATATAGGATACAACATCCTAGATCTTCATCAGGAGGATATATGGGATAATTCACAGGTTTGTTTTGGTCATTGACCACATTAAAAAACTTTGTATCTCGATACAACCTTTTGAGATCTCCTCCAAAAAATGGTACATCGAAATAATTCATATCCATCTACATACTACCTCCCAATTTTCGTTCCCATGTTCTGGACAGTAGCATTCCATAATTAGATGGTACATCACCCACCACCACATCCATCATAATTATTTTAAAAGGTAGTTGATCCAGGGTGAAAACCATGTCCTTAATCAAACCATAACATTTCACTTTTCGAGCATCAAAAGAATAGAGGTCATGGTATGTCCTGGCTATATCCAACACCAACAACTCCAAAAAAGGTATAGGAATCTTAGTTTTGGATAGTTCACGTTCAATATTGAAAGGTGAAATTAATTCCTCAAGATATTTAATTTCTTTTTCTTTTTTCATAGGCTCCAAAACATTATTTACCTTAGGGATGTCTAGGACTTATTTAGCTCTATATTTGTATTATCTTTCTTAGCCCGAGGTTCACTTTCTACAACAACTAATTTCTCCTAAGGCATCATATCATACTTATTATGCATCTCAACCTGTAGTGCATGAACCAAAATTCTATACTGAGATGAATATAAATCTCTTTTGTTGGGATGATTACTCGACTCTAGTTTCCTAAGATTTAGAGACTCTTCATAGTCAGTTTTAGTTAGATGTATGACATCATTCTCATCTTGGAGAAGGTGGGTTTCCTCAGTGTATTCAACATATTCCTCATCCACTAATTCTTCAACAAGACAATTATCATTGTTGGTTTTTAAAAGGGGATGGATGGGATGTTCTTGATTTCTTCTCTCCCTTCTCATGAGTTGTAGATTAAGAGGTATTTTGAACTAATTATGAAATTAGGATTCCTTCTGCCCCCCTCTTCGGGGGATTTGTTTGTATTTGTATGCTCTATTTCAAATATTGAATTTTTGTTTGTCAAGTTTCTGATCAATCTAAACATTTCATCCATATTTTCTTCTTGGGAGTCTCTACTTGGATCAAAAGTACCACAATCTTCTCTGGCATTTTTCTTCTCTGCCTGATCTTTTTTTTTCTTCATTTTACCTGATGCAATCATGTTTCCTTCTATGTCTATTGCATCCTCCTGCATCACAAACATGGTTGGGGATATCCTTAAAAGTCCCTATAATCATTTATTATATTGCAACATACTATAAATCATAGCTGTAGAGATCACGTGACTTAACAGACGTCGGATCCATCTTGGGAGGGTGATCGAGACTGTTGATCGAAGGGTCACCCATCGTGGTGATTAAGGGCTCGGAATCAGTAGGACTATGATGAGGGAGAATCTCATGGGTTGATAGAATAATTATCCCGATGCACTTGAGGGATGGAAAACATATGTGAACCATCGATTTCGGTCCTGATGCAATGTGAGTCATTGATCAGTTCTCAAATCAAAATTTGAAATCCATTAAGTTATCACAATGTCACTGCTAACATCAATTGGGTCCCCTAGACGCACGATAACTTTGAATTGGCCAGACAGGTTCCCTTATAGTATTAACTTCTTGCTTACATCACCCGTGACACATGTCCATTTATATATACTTGTTGAAGGGGGGGAATCACGATAGATTCTAGGCCATTGATCTTGTACCCCACCATATGTAGACCATCAATCAGAGGTGTACCAATCAGAGCGATTGTGAGTTGGGTCCCAATATGACTCTGACGAGGGGTAATCCAATATCGTCACTAGAGTGAGGTCGTTAGGAGGTGTAATGATAACTCTAGATGAGGGGACTTTGACGAAGGAGACTTCTATGAGGGAGACTCAGATTTGATGTCATCCTAGAAAGATGGCTCCTTTTAATTTTTCCTTAATGGAATTGATGTGGCAGGTAGGTGTGACATGTGTCACCCATTTTTTATGTGTTTACCTATGCATCAAGTAGGTTCCACATGTCCATGTGGTAGCCGCTGGTTGGCCTTGACAATGCTCCACTGGAAAGCTAACATGACGCCTGACACGATGCCTGACTGAGAGGCTTTAAGACCAATGAGTAGATTTGGACCGTTGATTGGAGGTGCCCATCAGAGTGATCAAGAGCTAGATCCCCAATAGGACTCCAATCATAGGACTCTGATGACTATAAGATATCACATCTCAGTTGTTGATCTAGAACTAGAAATAAACTAGGAGTCATTGATCTCGCTGCAACCAAAAGAAAATTTTGGCTAAGGAAAATATGTCATGCTTATGTCGGTGTGGATGCATGGACATTTTATATTGGCTCATTATGGTATTGATGTGGCAGGGGAGAAGGACACACATCACCTATTTTTGATGTGTAATTTTGTGTCTTTGGTGGATTTCTTCTGTACACGTTGCAATCACTGGCTGGCCCTGTCAGGAGCTCTACTGACACATTGAAACAACCACTGGATGAGATCTATTCCATTGATTGGAGGTTCCCAATCATAGAGATTAAGAGTTATGACTCAAGGGGGATTTTGATGAGGGGAATCTGATGACCGTTGCTTCCCCCCCCACTTATATCCATCTGATTTGATCTGGTCCTGAATCCTTTCTAGCACTCGGTTCCTGAACTACGATATCATGATAATATCCCTAGAAAAATACTTAGCCCATTTTTAGGTGGGATAATCCCCTTTTGGACCTATGATAAGAACCTGAGTGTGCGCACAAGGGCACATATTGTTTTCCTTTTTCTTCTATTTGCCTCAAAATAATTTGACTCTTGACTGTCCATAGGCTCTGTAAGATTCATATCTATATATAATTCATCCAATATCAACCTTATAACGTTCAACCAACCTTTATTCAAAGGAAATAACACAAATTTTACTAACACAATACAAAATTGGTGGCATGTGCAGTGAAAAACTGGTTGGCATAGGTGCAGTAGAAAACAGTCGACGGGCGAAGAATTTTGGTGTTGTGTGGTACAACAATTGTGGTGTGTGGACCATGTATAAATTGTGGCACATATGGTCTTTCCAAAAACTTGGTGCCAATAGGCTCCCAACACTATTATTTGGGTCATCCTTGAGCCAATAACTTTTTTTATGATGTAATGAAGGAGATGGATGGAACCTTCTTCATTAGATTGGCGATGAAGGTTTGGAACTTAGCATTGATCTGATAAAAAATCTCTGGTAGTTCCTTCATGTTGTGGTAAATTTTTTTGAGCTCTTCCAGTGTGGTCAACCCAACCATAGGCTTAATCTATGAGCCCATCTCTATCACTGTCGTTACCCTTGCATGCATGTTTGCGAGAACATAGTGGTTGTTTTGGGATTTCTCTTGTACTTCCAACACAATGGATGACAAATTATGTTGTTCGGCACAGGCATATTCAATTTTTTGGTGAAGTTAGAATATATCTATCATGGCCTCCTTGTTGACTACATGTTGAATGGAGGGAAGTGATTTCTTTTTATTGTTGATTTTCACCTCACTTGTGTGGATGTGGTATTCGATTGTGATAATGTTAGGGGCATTCTAGAGGTGAGTCCAAAGATGGAAGTTGTAGTCAATGACTTGTTCTTGGAGAAACATATTTTCTACAACAATAACGATTTTCTACAACCACCACTACTCTGATAGTGGGGTGCTCTTTGGTTTTTCTCGCAGCTCCACATTTTGTGCTTACAGGTGTTGGAAAACTTCCTTCACCTTGTCGATTTTTTTTTTAGTTGGGAGGAAATAAGTTTCTTCAACCTTACTGTTGGCGCAGGCCATTTTGGGGAACAATGCAACAATCAAGGAAGACAGTTATAAAAGGGACCAAAAAAGGAGCGTGCATCGAATAATAAGGAAAAGCAGCGTGAGGAAGCAAGAAATTCAAAGGAAGGAAGGAGGATGCAGATCAATCGCACACATGAAGTTAGAATCTGGAAAAATCTAATCCACTTAGGGTTAGGTTTTTGGTGATTAATGTAACTGGTTTTAACCCATTTTTGTAGTATAAATATGTATTATAATATCTGAGTAGATATATCTAGCAAGTGATGAGAGTGAGAGTTTCTAGTGAGAGTTTTGAGTGACTAGTTAGTTTTGGTATGAGTTTTGTTGAGAGATGTGGAGCTAGTTTTGGTGATGATTCTATTCTTCAATTGTAACTGAGGGTAAGGTAGAAATCTATGGATCTTGGTGCGACCTTGTCATCTTCACCATTATTACCAAACTTATAATTTAATGTGCGTAGTGTAGAACCTTGATGAAGAAGAATAAATAAGCAAATAATGCTAGATCTTTGTGGACGTAGCCTAGTGGAGTGAACCACGGTAAAACACTATGTCATTGTGTGGAATGTTTCTTTTATGTTTTGAAATGGTTTATGATGAATGAATAAATATGCTAAGTAATAAAATGCAATGCGCACTAAAACAATTATGTTATTTGATGTTGAATGAATGTTAAATGAATGCATGTGGTTACAAAATGATATATCTGAACATGATGTTGTGTTAGAATAATATATATGGTATATTTTGAAGTAAGAAGCATGCCTAACATCCCCAAAGAAACATCCCTTCCAAGGTTTCATACATTTGGGTCATGCAGCCACCCATAAAGCCATCTCAGATGAGACTTCATTGTGCACTCTGTGCACAGTGTTTCCTTATGGTCTCGAGAAGGGCCAATGGTTTTTAGGGTTTTGTTGAAAAACTAAAGTATAACCTGAGTCAACCCAAACATATCCAACAAACGGTTCCGTTTTCGGTTGGAACTCAAAAGATGAGATTGTAGGGGATTTGACGAGAAGGATAGTGAAGAGAATGCAGTAGTAGAATGTGATGTTCGGGCCATGGAATCCAACTAAGAAGGAGATTTAAATATGGTTGGAGAAAAAAGAGATCAAGTTCATGCAGAAGGACAATATAAACCGTAAGTATACTCTGTGCCAATATTTGGAAAGGTATGTGTTTACCAATCTTCACGAGGAATTTTTCTGTTATTTTCCAAAGTTACTACAGGAGTAGATATTGATATTGAAGGATAATCATCCAACTAATTGGATAAGACCAGTAGAGTGAAATTATAAGAATATTGTGTGGATATAGAGAGTCAATAATAAATTCATGCACCCAGTGGATTTATGGTTAAACACCATTGTTGTTGGATTTATTACTGAGTTTTTAGTCAATACTGCAAAGTCTTATATTGTTGTAGAGAAGGATTTGTTGAAGGGGTCTAGAGGAAGTTATATTTGATAAATTTACACATCGATCAAGATTTTATTGCATGATAAAGGAGTGATGGCAATGTAGTTAGACAACTAAACCACTCTACATGCATGGGGAAACTGGAGGAAGCACTAAGGACGATCTAGGAGATGAAGAAGGACCTGGATAGAGGTCAAAGGAATGAAACAATGAACCCTATTATTATGGATGAGAAACATACAAAGGAAATAATGGAAAGAGCGGGAACGACGTGCAATGAAAGACCCTACTAGTATAATATCAATATGAAAAAGTGGGCAGTAGCCGAGTGAGAGGGCTTGGACAGTGATGAAGAGTAGGTAGAGGATCTCCATGCTACGGGGAAAATTGAAGATATATTGCATTCCACATATGAGAGGAAAACAATAGGTCAAGGGTCCAATGCAGAAGAAGGATATCCATTCTAGATTAGAATTAGTGTGGAAACCACAACCCCATGTGTGAACAAGACATCTAAAGAGAAATGAGCATTTGGAAAACCAAAAATTAGTAGTAGAAGGACTTTAGTAGGATGAGGGTCTAGTGGAAATTAAAGTAAAGGTACAAATTCAGCTAGCAGTAGTCAGTGATATACACCACGCGAAGGAGGTACAATTTTTTTTATAATTGTAGGAGAAGAGCCAACTATTCGGTTACCAGAGTTTCATGGAGAAGGATTAGAGGACCCAACGAAGCATTTTTTATCTGTGAGAATATTTTGGTAGCTAAAAAAATCACAGATGAAGATATAAAAGTGTTGCATCTTGCAATTACGTTCAGAGGCGCACTAGAATTGTATATGGGACTTGTAGTAAACATCCCAGAAGGACCTACAACCATCGTATATGTGAAGAAGGAATTAATCAATGAATTCCAACGACCAAGTTCAGAGGACCAGTACATGAATGAGATGATAGAAATAAAACATAAGCCATGAGAGCCGGTTTGGGAAATTGACTAGAAGTTAAAGAGACTGAAAGGTAATTTGAGGTATCCTATCACATATATGCAAAATAGGCATCTATTTGTTAATTCATTATTTCCACATATTAAGTATCCATTGAGGCAACAAAATTTCCAGACTCAGGATGAGGCTTTGCAAGAATCCTTACAATTGGAGGAGAATCAATATAAACATACAAATCCAGTTGTATAAGAACTGAGATAAGATCTCAAGAATATGACATTTCGATTGAATAAGAACAAAGGAATGGAGAAAAGATAAGTTGTATGGTGTAATTTATGCAGAACATAAGGACATCATAAGAATGAGTGCCCAAGATTTGCACAATACTTGGGAGAAGGGATGTCGAATCCCCTAAATACAGGAGGACCATGGTGTGAAATATGTAGAACACATGGACATGATTCCTATCATTTTCCTATGACACAAAAGTATCAAAAAGTACCTAATAGTACATTCTACAATTTCTGCAATTCTGTAGGACATGAGGATAAGGATTGTAGAACCTTGGAAATAATGAAGGAGAGGACCTTAGATGCATATAGGATGCAGGAGGAACCTATGGAAGGTCCACTTTCACAATAGTATAATAAAACAAAACAATTTGCAACATAACTGCAATATAATAATGCAAAACCACAATATAATAAAGAACCAAAGTATAATACACTACGCACAGATAATCAAGGTAACAAAGGAGGCTTCAGAGGAGGAGGTCATGGATGAAGAGGATTTGGAGGAGGTAGAGGACAATTAACCTGTCACAATTTTCATAAACCTAGACATTATGCAAGGTATTTTCCACAAACACCAATGACATGTATGTATTGTTTCACAATATATCATAATATAGAAAACTATTTGACACTTATGATAAATATACATGAAAAAAGGAACCAGAATAACGATAATGTTCAATGGATTGTTGCATAAACTAGAGAAGATGATGGGGAGAATATAAATATATTTAGTATATGTGGAACCAAGAAAGGAGTAGATGCAACAAAGAAGTATCATAACCAACATCAGTGGGTTAGAAGGAATACAACACCTCAACAAAATTTTGATGCACAGAAAGAAAATGAGACATTCAAGGAGGCCAGACAAGAGATTTTGAAAGAGAATATTGCTTCTACTTCAGGTACAAATATAGGAGATGATGTATTGGTATATGATATGCCTCACCTATTTGATGGTACCATCATAGATCAGTCTTTAGAACAAGTAAGTAATCTTAAAAAAAAATCAGGTCTTGTTTGAAGTTATTGAATGATAAATCATCTATACAAATGTTACAAGGGTTTTTAGAAAAATGTGATTTTGGAGAAGAGATACAATTGGAATAGGAGAAAGTAAATCATGTTCATATGAATACAATAACAAATAGGGATTTTAGATGGAATTCTAATATTGGATACTTTAACATGGGTGACATCATATTAGACTTAGGGTCTGAAGTAAATGTTTTTCCTAAGAAAACATGGGAAGCCATTGGGGAACCTACATTGGGATATTCACCTATTCAGTTGAAACTAACAAATCAACATAGAGTGATACCAATTGGAAGATTGAAAGGCATACTAGTGGATTTATATGGTGTGTACACTATGGCATACTTTGAGGTGATTGATATAGTGGATAATACTACACTGTATCCAACATTGTTGCGACTGGATTTGGATTTTGACAATCAAACTCATCAACTTGAAGACGAGATTTTTTTTTTTTTTTGAATAAGGATAATATAGAGTCATTGCACCATTAGTGTTAAGACCTAATATTGGCTCATTACCCCTTAATTGGGGTATATTATATTAGTAATGTTATTTTATTTATGTCGTCTTTAGGCCATTAGTTGTAATTATACCTCCTAGTCTCCTATATATACCAAGGAAACATTTTCATTTTGAATCATCTTGTACTTGAACATTTAAGTGGGGTAAAAGGAG